>WNWK01004414.1:0-137500 GCA_009830355.1 Cherax destructor | reverse complement strand
AACACCAAGCACGTCTCCGGAGCACACATCAACCAGATAACTGCGGCAGCATATGGGCGACTGGCAAACTTAAGATTAGCGTTCCGTTACCTTAACAAGGAATCGTTCAAGACACTGTATACCGTATACGTCAGGCCCATACTAGAGTATGCAGCACCAGTCTGGAACCCACACCTGGTCAAGCACGTCAAGAAACTAGAGAAAGTGCAAGGTTTGCGACAAAGGTTAGTTCCACAACTCAGGGGTCTGTCTTATGAAGAAAGGCTGAGGGAAATAGGACTAACAACACTGGAGGAAAGAAGGGTCAGAGGAGACATGATAACGACATACAAAATACTGCGGGAATTGACAAGGTAGATAGTGACAGGTTGTTTCAGAGAGGGAACACAGAAACAAGGGGACACAACTGGAAGCTGAAGACTCAGATGAGTCAAAGGGATGTCAGGAAACATTTCTTCAGCCACAGAGTAGTCAGGAAGTGGAATGGACTAGAGAATGATATAGTGGAGGCAGGAACCATACACAGTTTTAAGACAAGGTATGATAAAGCTCATGGAGCAGGGAGAGCAGAGACCCAGTAGCAGACAGCGAAGAGGCGGGGCCAGGAGCTGAGTCTCGACCCCTGCAACCACAATTAGGTGAGTACAATTAGGTGAGTACACACACACCAGGAGCTGAGTCTCGACCCCTGCAACCACAATTAGGTGAGTACACACACACACACACACACACACACATACACACACACACACACACACCAGGAGCTGAGTCTCGACCCCTGCAACCACAATTAGGTGAGTACACACACACACACACACACACACACACACGACCCCTGCAACCACAAATAAGTGAGTACACGCATACAATGGTGGACACACTAGCTAAGGTGGCCAGAAGAGCTCACACGGGCAGAGCAACGTTACTAGTTAAGGGCGATTTCAATCACAAGGAGATTGATTGGGTAAACCTGGAGCCATATGGGGGTTGCGAAACATGGAGAGCCAAGATGATGGATGTGGTACTGGAAAACCTCAAGCATCACCATGTTAGGGACACTACCAGAGAGAGAGGTTAGGATGATCCAGCAAGACTGGACCTCGTGTTCACCCTGAGTAGCTCGAACATTGAGAACATCACATATGAAAGGCCCTTCGGAGCTAGTGATCACGTGGTTCTGAGCTTTGAATACATAGTTGAGTTACAAGTGGAGAGGGTAACAGGAGTAGGATGATAAAATCCAAACAGCAGAAGGGGGGACTACACAGGTATGAGGAACTTCCTGCAGGAGGTTCAGTGGGAAAGAGAATAGGTAGGAAAATCTGTAAATAAATTGATGGACTACGTAACAACAAAATACAAGGAGGCAGAGGAAAGGTTTGTTCCCAAAAGCAACAGAAATAATGGGAAGACGAGAATGAGCCCTTGGTGTACCCAAAAGTGTAGGGAGGCAAAAACTATGTGCACAAGAGAATGGAAAAAGTACAGATGACAAAGGACCCAGGAAAATAGAGATTAGTCGAAGAGCCAGAAACGAGTATGCGACAGTACGAAATTTACATGGCATCAAAGTCAAGTCTGACCCGAAGCTGTTGTATAGCCACATCAGGAGGAAGACAACAGTAAGGGACCACGTTATCAGGCTGAGGAAAGAAGATGGGGAACTTGCAAAAAAAGACCAAGAAGTATGTGAGGAGCTCAACATGAGATTTAAGGAAGTATTTACAGGGAAGACAGAAAGGACTTCGGGAAGTCAGAACAGGAGGAGTGGTACATCTACAAGGGATATACCAACAAGTGTTGAATGAAATACACACAACCAAGGAGGAGGTGAAGAAGCGGCTAAGTGACCTTGATACCTCAAGGATGGTGGGACCGGACATCTCTCCGTGGGTCCTTAGAGAGGGAGCAGAGACGCTGTGTGTGCCACTAACCGCAATTTTCAACACCATTGAAACTGGGCAACCACCTTAGGTATGAAAGACCGCAAATGTAGTCCTCCAGTGTCACTGACGTGTATAGTATACAAAGTCATGGAGAATATCATCAGGAGGAGAGTGGTGGGGTACCTAGAACGGAACAAGCTTATAAACGACAGCCAACACGGAATCATGGAAGGCAAATTCTGTGTCACAAACCTACTGGAGTTTTATAACAAGGTAACGGAAGTAAGACACGAGAGAGAGGGGTAGGTAGATTGCATTTTCTTGGACTGCAAGAAGGCCTTCGACACAGTTCCTCACAAGAGATTAGTGCAAAAACTAGAGGATCAAGCACTCATAACAGGAAGGGCACTGCAATGGATCAAAGAATACCTGATAGGGAGGCAGCAACGAGTTATGGTACGTGACGAGGTGTTAGAATGGGAGCCTGTGACTAGCGGGTTTCCACAGGGGACAGTCCTAGACCAGTCCTATTTTTCGTATATGTGAATGACATGACGGTAGGGATAGACTCAAAAGTGTCCCTGTTTGCAGATGATGTGAAGTTGATGAGAAGAATTCAATCGGACGAGGACCAGGCAGAACTACAAAGAGACCTGGACAGCCTGCAAGCCTGGTCCAGCAACTGGCTCCTGGAGTTCAACCCCACCAAGTGCAAAGTCATGAAGATTGGGAAGGGCAAAGAAGACCGCAGACGGAGTACAGCCTAGGGGGCCAGAGACTACAAACCTCAATCAAGGAAAAGATCTTGGGGTGAGTATAACACCAGACACATCTCCTGAGGCGCACATCAACCAAATAACTGCTGCAGCATATGGGCGCCTAGCAAACCTAAGAACAGCATTCCGACATCTTAATAAAGAATCGTTCAGGACCCTTGTACACTGTGTACGTTAGGCCATATTGGAGTATGCAGCACCCGTTTGGAACCCACACCTAGCCAAGCATGTAAGAAGCTCGAGAAAGTGCAAAGGTTTGCAACAAGACTAGTCCGGAGCTAAGGGTATGTCCTACGAGAGGTTAAGGGAAATGGACCTGACGACACTGGAGGACAGGAGAGATAGGGAGACATGATAACACATATAAGATACTGAGAGGAATTGACAAAGTGGACAGAGACAGAATGTTCCAGAGATGGGACACAACAACAAGGGACACAGATGGAAGTTGAAGACTCAGATGAATCCACAGAGATGTTAGGAAGCATTTCTTCAGTCACAGAGTTGTCAGGAAGTGGAATAGTTTAGGAAGGATGTAGTGGAGGCAGGCCATACATAGCTTTAAGCAGAGGTATGATAAAGCTTATGGCGCAGGGAGAGTGACCCAGTAGCGCCAGTGAAGAGGCGGGGCCAGGAGCTTGACTCGACCCCTGCAACCACAACTAGGTGAGTACAACTAGGTGAGTACACACATATATATATATATATATATATATATATATATATATATATATATATATATATATATATATATATATATATATATATATATATATATATATATATATATATATATATATATATATATATATATATATATATATATATATATATATATATATATATATATAATATATATATATATATATAATGTCAGCAAACCTAGTGTAAAGTAGTGAATATTATGAGAATAAAGTTTTGGTACAGCAGCCACGACGGGAACGAAACTTTTAGGAATAATAACAAAGGATTCTTGCAGAGAGTTGCCGCATAAGAGAGGAAAGGGAAAAAGGGAACATTAAAGACGAGAAATGGCTTCAATAATAGTCAGGAACCATCGGAGATTCGACGAACTTTTTATCTTGTAAACATAAGATTTCAGGGACTCTCTGTAGCAGATACTGTAGTGTCCCGAGAGACAAAAGTGATAGTAATAATGGTAGAATTACTGACAAAGGTAAGTGACCACAGATGCAACTATTATGACATTTTACTGTGGCAACGTTTCGCTCTCCAGGAGCTTTGTCAGGTCGTTACAAACAATACATGGACACAGAGGGTATAGAAAATTGCCGTAGACTAACTGGCCCATGCTATAGGTAGTACAAGTAGTACTAGTAGTACTAGTAGTAGTAGTGGTAGCACTAGTAATAGTACTAGTAGTCGTACTAGTAGTAGTACTAGTAGCAGTACTAGTAATAGTAGTAGCAGTAGTACTAGTAGTATAGTAGTACTAGTATTAGTAGTATAGTAGTAGTAGTAGTTGTGGTAGTATTAGTAGTAGTAGTACTAGTAGTAGTAGTGGTAGCACTAGTAATAGTACTAGTAGTCGTACTAGTAGTAGTACTAGTAGCAGTACTAGTAATAGTAGTAGCAGTAGTACTAGTAGTATTAGTTGTACTAGTATTAGTAGTATAGTAGTAGTAGTAGTGGTGGTAGTATTAGTAGTAGTAGTAGTACTAGTAGTAGTAGTACTAGTGGTACTAGTAGTAGTAGTAGTAGTACTAGTAGTAGTATCAGCTATGTGATGGCGAGTTTGCTTTGAGGAAAACTCTTAACTCTTCCTAATACTTCAGAGATGACGACGCTGCCTTCATTGTGTTAGAAATAGCGATTATTGATGACTGAAAACATTTACGTCTGCGAAAATTGGGTTCTTTAATCACTAGGAAGGCGTCGTTAAATGTCATCATTTGGCTGGCTGAATTACGGTGTTGTACGCACTTGCTGTTCAAATAATCGTTGTTGCATGCATTAATGTGTTCACTGAGACGTGTTTTGAGGTTATTGCTGTTTGCCCGACGTATGCTCTGTCTCGGCCTCCACCGGGTATAGTGTGAACCCCTGCATAGATTGGTTCAAGGTTCTTCGGTTTAGTCCTAATTAGGTCTTTTATGGAAATACTGGTTGCGATGACGACTCTAGTGTTAGGTTGCGCTAGTACTTTGGGGACGTTCAATGCAACCTGGCTGTAGGGAAGGATTATAAGTTTTTTAGGAGTTTAGAGTGCGGGGAGTTAATGATCTAAAGGGCCATAGATGCAATTTATGTGACATTTTATTGTAGCAACGTTTCGCTCCCCAGGAGCTTTGTCAAGCCGTTACGTAACTGCTTGACAAAGCTCCTGGAGAGAGAAACGTTACTACAGTAAGTCACATTAGTTACATCAGTGTCCATTTACCTAACATAAGTGATAGTGGCAGTAATATATGATCCACTAACAAACAGTAGGTGTCCAGTTGAGGAATGTCATCATGCAGTGGTAAGTTGCTGAAAGGGCAATAAGAAAAAAAATTAAGCTCCTGGTACTAGGAGGTTTCAACCTCTTGGAGACTGTCTGGGGAACCTGGGATCCCCACGAAGCATCAGAAATATCTTAGTGAAACTCTTGGAAGCCGAAATGAACTTTCTGGGCTAACTTGTGAAAGAAAATACAATGAGATTTTAGGAGATGAGCCAGCGATACGTGGTCGGATTTTCACGTACAATGAGCAAAACATAGCGGAAATTCATTATCGAGAAACAATAAGAGTCCACGATTATGTGGCACGATAATGGAGAAAGAAAGAAGGAAGCCAAAGAAAATGAGAATACACAAGGTGGGGGACTATGATAACCTGAGAATTTTTCTGAGCACAGTGAAATGGGAAAGGTAATTAGAAGGCAAAACATTACAAGAAAAGGTTAGACGTATAAGAGTCAACATAACAAGAGGGAAAGAAGAGTTTCATAGTACCATGAAGAAAATAAACAGGATAACAGAGATAGCCAATTGTTTATCAAGAGTGAAAAGAGGCGAAGGGGCAGAGCATCATCGCTTGGAAAAAAATATTTAGTAAATCAAAATGAAGAAAACAATGATAGAAACCAATTTGCGAAAATGAGATTGGAAGCTGAAAGAAATCAAAACTGAAACCGCAGCCACATAAAAGATGACTGATGGAATTAGTAACAAGGCTGAGGAAGAAGAAAGGGCCACTGACGGAGAATGAAAGAGAAGTATAAAAGGTAAATAGAAAAAGATTCAAGGAACGCTTGACAGAAGTGGAGAACCACTGGAAGACACAGTAGTCATTACAGTCCAACGCAGAGGTGATGAGACGACTATGTCAGCTGGATGTAACATAAACATTGGGGGACAGAAAGGGGAAAAACAGCTATGTGACCCAGCAGCAAAGGTATACTACTAATTTCTCTAATCAGAACATCAGCAAAAAAATTGGAAAAAGAAATATGTATTCTCTGAATATAAAATGAGAAACAGATGGATAAGACACCTAGAATTTCAGGTCAGTATCTCAAACATTCAAGCTGCTAAAAGTTATGAGGAAAATATTAAGATAATTATACTGAGACACATGAAGAGAAGGTTAGTAACAGGAAACCATCATGGATTTATTGATGGAAAATCCTATAAATTAGACACATATGCAACACTTGGGTATCTTTATTGAGGAAACGTTTCGCCACACAGTGGCTTCATCAGTCCAATACAAAGTAGAAAGGTGTAAGGAGAGGAGGAGTTTGAGGTAATCAGTCCCTCGGCCTGAGTCGATGTGTTCAGTCCATCAATCTTGATGGACTGAACACATCGACTCCAGGCCGACGGACTGATTACCTAAAACTCCTCCTCTCCTTACACCTCTCTGCTTTGTATTGGACTGATGAAGCCACTGTGTGGCGAAACGTTTCCTTAATAGAGATTCACATATGTTGCATAAGTGTCTCAATCTTCAAGAACAATGTAGACAGCACAGCGCTAGCCGAAAATTACAGACCAGCAGCCTTAATATCCCACATCAAAAATGTTTTCGAAAGAGTGATGAGATGCCAAATTATAAATTTTATAGAACAGCACAGTCTGCTCAACCCACACCAGCAGGGAGATTAGTATACTTGTTACAACTGCTAAATCACTATGCAAATAATTATGGAGGCGTTGGAAGAAAATCAAAACGAAGGTGAGGTATACAAGGTTTTTGCAAAGGCGTTTGGTAAATGTGATCATGGAGTGACTGCACACAAAATAAGGGCTATATGTATAACTGGGAAGGCAGTCAAATGGATTTTCAACTTTCTGAGAGAGATCACAAATAACAGTAGAAATCAGAGCAAAACCCAGCATTAACGAGGCAAGAAGTTTGGTACCCCAAGTCACTGTCCTGGCGCCTCTACTGTTTCTCATCCTCATAACATAGATAAAAAAACTCACCACAGTTTTGAATCATTTGCTGATGATACCAAAATACGAATGAGAATCACCTCGGTAGAAGTCAAAAAAAAAAAACACGAGAAAATATATGTAAAATTTTCCAGTGAGTAGTGGAGAACAACATGACATTCATTAGTGATAAGTTCCAGCTGCTTAGAAATGCAATGAACGAAGATCCCAAAAGGGACACTGTTTACAAAACTCAAAAAATCATCATCAAGTAGCACGTGAAAATAATTATGTCCACTGATCTATCTTTCAAAGACCACAATAATGCAAATGTCAAAGCAGCCAGGAAAATGACAAACTGGATAAGGAAAACTTTCCAAACAAGGGGATTATTGCAAGTGGTGACACTATTCAAATTTCTTTTGCTTTCTCGTTTACATTATTGTTTATTGTTTGACTGCCCCGTTCTCGGTAGGAGATATATCACATCTGTAAGAGATAATTATTCATATGAATATTAGCTACCAGTAAATTATAGAAAACAATCAGTAAATTAAATCTTAAAAAGGCTGATTTAAATGAAAGTCAAATATAAAAGCTCGCATTGGGGAAAT
This sequence comes from Cherax destructor, assembly GCA_009830355.1. Lineage (NCBI taxonomy): Eukaryota > Metazoa > Arthropoda > Malacostraca > Decapoda > Parastacidae > Cherax > Cherax destructor. Next base: position 129,843 of record WNWK01004414.1, on the reverse strand, counting down.
TTAATATCAATAAAAAAATATACAATTACATTAATACTAGAAAGATTTACATTAATAACAGAAAGATGATCATCACCTTATATCCCACAGAATTATTCTAAGATTTAATACAAATAAATAACTTATAACATAAATTATTTTTGTAAGGACTGTGGGGAACATTTAGCAACCCTGGTAAGATACACAAATTATTACAATTTGATCCCAAGCACTAGTGTTAACGTTGGGCAAGTTTGCTTATCTGTTGTCCTTGTTCACCTAGCAGTAAGTAGGTACCTGGGTGTTAGTCGACTGTTGAGGGTCGCATCCTGAGGTACAAGATTAAATGATCCCAATAGAAATAAGACAGTTCTCGATGACTCGCTGATTTCATTGGGTTATCCTGGGTGAATAACCCTCTAAGTTAAAAATCCTAACAAAATACTATTCTCTTATCGTATTTCTCTTAAGATTTTGGATATCAACCTCTCATTTCTTCCACATTGGAAGCCTAACTGTTATACGTACCCTTTACCACCATTCTGTCTGTTATCACCATGTGCTCACCATCCTTTACAAACACCTGGACTCATAGATCTTAACAACACACACACACACTGGAATTCTGGGAACTAAAACAGAGTATCAACACAAACATCATCCTTCCCTTCCTCTCAGGGCTAGACGTTCACAGACTCAGCCTCTGCTCTTCTTTCCTCTTACTCTCCTCTTTAAATTAGTTTTAAAATTTGATAAAATCTCCTATAATAGCCTCGACCTATGTTAAGATAATCCAAATGAATTACATTAAATCTTAAATATCTTCCCACCTCTTTTTTTCACTTCATTATATTTAGCCTGAGTAACCTATACCTATATTAAAATAATCTAAATAGAGTAATTACATTAAATCCTAAATATTATCCTACCTCTTCATTTAGACAACATTAACTATACCCTGAACAGTTTTGTAATTATCAGAGAAGATTGTAAGTCAGTGTTTCTTCCTGACGAGATCTGCACAACGTTGTTTAAATCTTGAAGTTCTCATTTTTCTTTTTTTATTAACACATCGGCCGATTCCCACCAAGGCAGGGTGGCCCGAAAAAAGAAAAACTTTCATCATCATTCATTCCATCACTGTCTTGCCAGAGGGGTGCTTTTCACTACAGTTATAAAACTGCAACATTAACACCCTTCCTTCAGAGTGCAGACACTGTACTTCCCATCTCCAGGACTCAAGTCCGGCCTGCCGGTTTCCCTGAATCCCTTCATAAATATTACTTTGCTCACACTCCAAATGTACGTCAAGTATTAAAAACCATTTGTCTCCATTCACTTCTATCAAATACGCTCACGCATGATTGCTGGAAATCCAAGCCCCTCGCACACAAAACCTCTTTTACCCCCTCCCTCCAACCTTTCCTAGGCCGACCCCTACCCCGCCTTCCCTCCACTACAGATTTATACACTCTCTAAGTCATTCTGTTTCGTTCCATTCTCTCTACATGTCCGAACCACCTCAACAACCCCTCCTCAGCCCTCTGGATAATAGTTTTGGTAATCCCGCACCTCCTCCTAATTTCCAAACTCCGAATTTTCTGCATTATATTCACACCACACATTTACCTCAGACATGACATCTCCACTGCCTCCAGCCTTCTCCTCGTTGCAACATTCATCACCCATGCTTCACACCCATATAAGAGTGTTGGTATAACTATACTCTCATACATTCCCCTCTTTACTTCCATGGACAAAGTTCTTTGTCTCCACAGACTCCTAAATGCACCACTCATCCTTTTCCCCTCATCAATTCTATGATTCACCTCATCCTTCATAGACCCATCTGCTGACATATCCACTCCCAAATATCTGAATACATTCACCTTCTCCATACTCTCACCCTCCAATCTGATATCCAATCTTTCGTCACTTAATCTTTTTGTTATCCTCATCACCTTACTCTTTCATATATTCACTTTCAATTTTCTTCTTTTACATACCCTACCAAATTCATCCACCAACCTCTGCAACTTCTCATCAGAATCTCCCAAAAGCACAGTGTCATCAGCAAAAAGCAACTGTGACAACTCCCACTTTGTATTTGATTCTTTGTCTTTTAACTCCACACCTCTTGCCAACACCCTCGCATTCACTTCTCTTACAACCCCATCTATAAATATTTTGAACATCCTTGTCTAAGGCCTACTTTTACTGGGAAATAATCTCTCTCTCTCCTACACACTCTAACCTGAGCCTCACTATCCTCATAAAAGCTCTTCACTGCTTTCAGTAACCTACCTCCTATTCCATACTCTTACAACACCTGCCACATTGTTCCCCTATCCACCCTATCATACGCCTTTTCCAAATCCATAAATGCCACAAAAACCTATATGTTTCACTGTAAACACTTGGTCTACACACCCCCTACCTTTCCTAAAGCCCCCTTGTTCATCTGCTATCCTGCTCTCCGTCTTACTCTTAATTCTTTCAATAATAACTCTACCATACACTTTACCTGGTATACTCAACAGACTTATTCCCCTATAATTTTTGCACTCTATTTTGTTCCCTTTGCCTCTATACAAAAAAACAATACACGCTCTCTGCCAGTCCCTAGGTACCTTACCCTCTTCCATATATTTATTAAATAATAGCACAAACCACTCCAAAACTATATCCCCGCCTGCTTTTAACATATCTATCTTTATCCCATCAATCCCAGCTGTCTTACCCCCTTTCATTCTACCCACTGCCCCACGAACTTCCTCCACACTCACAACTGGCTCTTCCACACTCCTACAAGATGTAATTCCTCCTTGCCCTATACACGAAATCACAGCTTCCCTGTCTTCATCAACATTTAATAACCCTTCAAAATATTCCCTCCAACTTCCTGATACCCCTAACTCTCCATGTAATAACTCTCCTCTCCTATTTTTAACTGTCAAATCCATTTGTTCCCTAAGCTTTCTCAACTTATTAATCTCACTTCAAAACTTTTTCTTATTTTCAAAAAAAATTGTTGATAACATCTCACCCACTCTCTCATTTGCACTCTTTTTACATTGCTTCACCACTCTCTTAAACTCTCTTTTTATCTCCATATACTCTTCCCTCCTTGCATCACTTCTACTTTGTAAAAACATCTCATATGTTAACTTTTTCTCCCTTACTACTCTCTTTACATCATCATTCCACCAATCGCTCTACTTCCCTCCCGCACCCACTTTCCTGTAACCACAAACTTCTGCTGAACACTCTAACACTACATTCTTTAACCTACCCCATACATCTTCGACCCCATTGCCTACACTCTCACTAGCCCATCTGTCCTCCAATAGTTGTTTATATCTTACCCTAACTGCCTCCTCTTTTAGTTTATAAACCTTCACCTCTCACTTACTGCTTTTATTTTCCTTGTATCCCATCTACCTTTTACTCTCACTTTAGCTACAACTAAAAAGTGATCTGATATATCTGTGGCCCCTCTATAAACATGTACATCCTTATGTCTACTCAACAGCCTTTTATCTACCAATACGTAGTCCAACAAACTACTGTCATTACGCCCTACATCATATCTTATATACTTATTTATCCTCATCTTCTTAAAATATGTATTACCTATAACTAAACCCCTTTCTATACAAAGTTCAATCAAAGGGCTCCCATTATCATTTACACCTGGCACCCCAAACTTACCTACTACACCCTCTCTACATGTTTCTCCTACTTTAGCATTTAGGTCCCCTACCACAATTACTCTCTCACTTGGTTCAAAAGTTCTCATATTTACATTAATTCACTTAGACATAACCATCCTGAACCTCCTCTGGCATTCGTAGAATGTGATGTAATCGTTTGGAAAACAGGAAAGTTGAAGAATGAGACACTTGTACAACATTTGGAAATCTTTACTGAGAAAACGTTACGCCAGCCAGTGGCTGTTCCAGTCCAATACAGTACTGGACTGGACTGGATGGAAGACGCCACTGGCTGGCTAAACGTTTTCTCAGTAAAGATTTCCAAATGTTGTACAAGTGTCTCATTCATTCATAGAACTGGATAGCATGCAAATATATAAATTTACGATGCCTGTAAACATCAGTAATGCTAAGTTTCCACATGTAAACAACACATATAATAATAATAATAATAATAATAATAATAATAATAATAATAATAATAATAATAATAATAATAATAATAATAATAATAATAATAATAATCTTTATTTCTTCAAGTGCATGATATCACAGACCTTGATGACATCATTGTCATATTATACAAAAAGCCCCTTTGGCAACTTTTGATGTCGTCCCCAGGATGCAGCCCACAATAGTCAGCTAACACCCAGGTACATATTTACTGCTAGGTGAACAGGGACAGCAGGTGTAAGGAAGCATATTAAACATTTCACCCGTGCCGGGGATCGATCCGGGACCCCTCAGTGTGTAAGCTGAGGACGCTACCAACTAAGCCACGCTGCTACAGCAAATATGGTCCAAAATTCGCCTAGAAGTATATCTAAAAGCTAATTACGTTGCAGCAATAATTTATTCCATACCTCCAGTGTTTGTTAACTGACTACGTTGTTAGTGTATGCTACATATTGTTAACGTGTGTTATACATTGTTATTCAGTACTATAGTTTACGCTACACATTGGTAGTGGCCTCTACAGTGAGCGCTGCAAATTGGTCGTAAAATTCAGTCCCCGACAAGCATAACCATCACAGTTATTACTAAGGATAATCCCACACACGCCCGGCAATAACGACGCTCGAGCCTCCTGCTGCCCACACACCCACCAGTTATTAATGTGTGCTTAATGAAACTTACTGTTGCTATGAGTAACGAACCGTAGTGTTAAAATATGATTAACGAAATTCGGTGTTGATAAATGATTAACGATTCACACTCTTCTCATGTGATTAATGAACCGGAATATTAATATATGATTAATGAATCTGAACATTAATATATGATTAATGAACAAGAGCGTGTTGGTTATACTACAATTCCTTGAGCCGCAGGCCATTTTTTGTGATCCACCAACACATACGAAAGTTATTTTCGTTATATATGTTAAGGCTGGGGGCTACAGTATGCCTGTCAGGCTCTACACTCCTACTGTCATGTATGCAAAAATTTACATCAGATTGATTGTGAGTAAAGGGAAAGTTACTCTCCGTTTCTTGCATTGCGGGGTTAGAACCCGCAATCAGAAAGTCATAAAACTCCAGATCGACGCGCTAGCCAGTGGCTAGCGCATCGGTCTGGAGTTTTGAGACTCTCTGATCGCGGGTTCTAACCCCACCCGTGGTATGGTTTGTTTGCAATCGTGGCATTACGATTTCGTGAATCGAGTTCAGTTATGTGTGGGATCTCGTTGCTATGGGACAAAAAAAAATTTAATCTTGGGAATTCACTCATGTTTAGTGAGATATTTCTAAATAAGGAGTAAAAACGCTACACGCAACCACTTGGCAGGTCATTATCTATCTAAAGGGAGTGTAAGGTAACACTGTTGTTCTCACAGGTGAAACACCAACACGTTAGGCAACCCCAGGCTCTAAGTTGACCTGGGTCAGGCGGACTGGTATATTGTTCGGTGTTTACTGGTAAATTACAACACACTCAGGGAGTTACAGTCTGTAACACTCCAAATGAAAAGATAAACATTCCTGAGCTGAATAATTTGTGTCACATTAAGTGGAAAGAAGAATTTAAATGAAGATCATTTAAGTACTGCAAGCTTTCCTGCAAGGATTGTTTTGCCCCAAGGTAAGCAACTTTAGTGTTCAGTTGCAAATCAATGTTCACTTGCAATTATATATATGTAAACATTCATTTTGTGTGATGAGGCAAATGAAATCCAAAACTTAAAGAAACATTGGATAGTTGTCTTGCACATGCTACCACAGGTAGGCCGGACTTGAGTCCTGGAGATGGGAAGTACAGTGTCTGCACTCTGAAGCAGGGGTGTTAATGTTGCAGTTTTATAACTGTACTAGTGTAAAGCACCCCTCTGGCAAGACAGTGATGGAGTGAATGATGAAAGTTTTTCTTTTTCGGGCCACCCTGCCTTGGTGGGAATCGGCCGATGTGTTAAAAAAAATATATATATATATATATATATATATATATATATATATATATATATATATATATATATATATATATATATATATATATATATATATATATATATATATATATATATATATATGTCGTGCCGATTAGGTAAAACTGGTCAATTAGCAAGAACTCATCTAAAATTAAGTCCTTTCTAAATTTTTCTCTTATACGTTTAAAGATATATATTTTTCATTTATGTTCATGTAAGAATTTATAATTTTGTACCAAGAGAAACTTTGAAAACCTACCTAACCTTATTACAACAAGCGCAATTTAATTTAGCCTAACCCAACTAAATATATTTTAGATACGTTAACATTAATTTAATAATAAACAAACACAATGAAATATATTTTTTTCGTTATGTTCAGAATGATTTTGGCTAAATTATTGCATACACAAATTTTCACTTGTCTTATATGGCAAGGTGAGCGTTGCTATTTAAGCCAAAATCGCAAGTTTTACCTAATCGGCACGACATATATATATATATATATATATATATATATATATATATATATATATATATATATATATATATATATATATATATATATATATATATATATATATATATATATTTTTTTTTTTTTTTTTTTCAACAAGTCGGCCGTCTCCCACCGAGGCAGGGTGACCCAAAAAGAAAGAAAATCCCCAAAAAGAAAAAACTTTCATCATCATTCAACACTTTCACCACACTCATACATAATCACTGTCTTTGCAGAGGAGCTCAGATACTACAGCTGAGAAAAGTCCCTCCCAGCTGTCACTATCTCAGACCCCTCCTTCTTCTTCTTTTAGTAAGCTATACAGGAAAAGGGGTTACTTATATATATATATATATATATATATATATATATATATATATATATATATATATATATATATATATATATATATATACATAATTTGGTACAAAAGATTTAAGAGATACATTGATGATATAAAGAAGCAATATACAGCACACGAGGTGTGAGAGATACATGTCTAGTACATATTGTTACATGTTTGTCACTGGTTATAATGCGAAAATCTCATCCAGCTCCTCAGAGCTGGGGCACGTGCCCAGAATACAGCATGCATTACCCCTATGAACACAGCGCTAAGTCGCTTGAGCAGAAAACTAGCTGCTCTGGGATCCCTAGTTACCCTGTTGAGTCTTGCCCAGCTCCTTGAGGAACTTAGATGCACTCTTTCCCCATGAGCCAAGGGTCTCTGAGCCTATGGGAACAAACATATAATGATGGGCAAGTTCTCCATATTTTCTAGACTTCTGGGACTCCCTGAAGGTGGCAGCTGCCCCTCCTTAATCCCTGGTGTATTGGAGATAGGTATCAGCCAAGGTAGATGCACATGTGTAGTCCCACACCACCTGCTTGCCGTCTGTCCAGGCTTGAAGGGTGATACCATCTGGACACTTTTGGCTGCCATCAGATCTGCATAGTTGGGATGGCTCCCTTACTGCTGGGCATCCAGCTGTTGTGAGGCTCCTCTTGATAATATTATTAACCTCTTCATGTCTTGCAATCTTTCCCTCGGATTTACGACACACAAGACCATGGGACCCGAATCAGTCTGCTGCTTCACTGCCACAAATACACCTGTTTTCGGCGAGAATAGGGGCGGCAAGTCGAAGGGCATCACCAATGCGGATGGTCTGTGGGTCGAGGCGTGTGCCAAGGCTGGAGTTGGGAACAGCCAACAGAAAGTCCCCTGCATGAGGAGCTCTCACTGCAAGGAGGCGGGCTCTATCCTTCCTGACATATATATATATATATATATATATATATATATATATATATATATATATATATATATATATATATATATATATATATATATATATATATATATAATATATATATATATATATATATATATATATATATATATATATATATATATATATATATATATATATATATATATATATATATATAAGTGTGTCGTGCCGAATAGGTAAGACTTGTGATTTTGGCTTAAATAGCAACGCTCTACTTGCCGAATAAAGCAAGCGAATATTTGTGAATGCAATAACTTCGCAAAAATCATTCTGAACCTAACGAAAAAAAATATATTTCATTGTTAAACGTTAGATTATTATAAACTTATCTAAAATATATTTAGTTGGATTAGGCTAAATTAAATGCGCTTGTTATAATAAGGTTAGGTAAGTTTTCTAAGGTTCTTTTGGTACAAAATATTAATTTTTACATTAACATTAATGAAAACAAAATGTCTTTAAACGTATAAGAGAAAATTTTAGAAAGGACTTAATTTTAAATGAGTTTTTGCTAATTGACCAGTTTTACCTATTCGGCACGACATATATTGTGTGTGTATGTGTTTGTGTGTGTGTGTTTGAATCCCTGCAGCGCGGCTGCTAAAATACACATAACTACGTGAAGCAATAAATTATACAAGAGGTGTCGAGAAGGGCCGGTGCCCCAAATTTCGACACTGGAAGAAAAATATAAAATGAATTCGCCATTGATTTATGATGGTTTGGGCAGGAAGCCGAGATCAGCAGTGGTGGAGCGGCCTCCAGAGCCGTCTTAACACCCACCAAATTCAGAACATTTTGTTTTATTTTAGTTCGGCTCAAACCAGTGAAGCTTCATTTTCAGAGTTGAAATTCTTCTTGTACTTGCGGGAATAGACTCGGAATATATATTTACTGATTCGAGTAGTGCGGGAGATATATTTTGTCATATTGACAAAGGCATTGAAGAGACCAGAGCAGTGGCGTGCTGAGGTGTCGTGATGCCCGGGTGCAACTCCTTGACTGTATGCCCCAAAGGCTCAAGTATAAGGCCTAGTACTGAGAAATATGAGAAAGGAAGATATTTTGAATATGTAAACACAGATGAAACGTGAAATAAACACTTTATTCGATTTAAATATAAATCAATCAAATTTATTAAGTTCTTTTCCTCAAATGATACATCGTGTCAGAAAACACTTGAACTACGATGGTACCTCGGGATACGAACACTTAAGCACAGTGGTACCTCGGGATACGAACACTTAAGTACAGTGGTACCTCGGGATACGAACAGCTCAAAACTCGAACAATTATGTTAGTGTATTTATATAAGTGCTTTTGTAAGTGTATTTTTGGGGATCTGAAACGGATTGATCTAATTTACATTATTCATTACGGGAACAAATTCGTTCGGTATCGGCACTCGAACTGCCTTCTGGAACGTCGCTCAGTGACAGACAGATAGACAAACTTGAGACACGACATGACTACTGGACCTCTCTCCTTGACATTCGCAGACCCACAAACCAACACAACATTTTCTACTCCTTGTATGATCCTGCTCCTAACCCTATTTTCAAATAACCTTTGGATTCTATGACACGTACCTTGAGCTGTTCGTCCCTCTGACCCACTTTCGCCTTAGCTGCTGGGTTAAGCCCAGGCTCAATTTCTACACTCCTCTCTAGCGCTAATCTTTGTCTGTCCCGTCCTCCCCGTTCACCCCACTGGAGTCTCACCAACAGGAGAGCCTGCTATTCCTGTTATCAAGTCTGTCCCACGATCGCCTTAGCTGCTGGGTTAAGCCCTGGCTCTATTTCTACGACTAAGAAGACTCCTCTCCAGCGCTATTCTTCGTCTGTGCCGTCTTCCCCACTCATCCCATTGGGATCTTACCTGAACTTATTCATTTATTCATTCATTCATGCCTGTTCTTCAGAATCTCCAGACCTACGGTGCTGAACACTAACTCCAAGGCCGAGGGACTGATTACCTCATCTTTTGTATATAGTTCTACTGTCTTCAAGTTTTGTCCTAGAATCTGTATTGATAAAGCCACTGGATGGCGAAACGTCTACAATAAAGATACCCAGATGTTGCACATGTGTCTAATTTTCATCAAGGTATACAGACCATAGCTGACATCAATGACATACTATTATATAGAAAACCGCTTGTTATGCTGAGCATTTCGTGCAAATTAAGTCAGTTTTGTCCCAGGATGCGACCCACACCAGTCGACTAACACCCAGGTACCTATTTTACTGATGGGTGAACAGGGACAACCGGTGTAAAGAAACGCCCAATGTTTCTACCCTCGCCGGGAATCGTGCCCGGACACCTCAGCGTGTGAAGCGAGAGATTTTGCCACCAGGCCACGGACCACCGTATCGCCTCACTAGGCGACATGGATTTGCCTCTAGTTAGTGAAACATCCAGCTCATATTTATTGAAGGAAAAGTTAGTCATCTTCTGAACATAAAACAAATCAGTCAAATTCGCTTTATGTAGAGGATAAGGATGACCCTTGTAGGTTTAGCGCTTCTTTTGATTGTAATAATAATAAAGGATATGGGTGAGCGATCCTATTTAAATCACTCCCTGCCATCCTAAGTGGTGTGTGGCCATGTAGAACTCTGACACGTGTTTCACAGTCTGCCAGAGCTCCATCATACGCTCCCCGGCAGTAGCGAGGCCAGTTGAATGAGCTTCGGCATTTTAGGGCAAATGTTTTTGTTAGTTCTTGGCAAATATTTTTGTTAGTGGGTGTGGGTTTGAGAGAGACTACCTAGTATGGGACAGTGGGACTGCTGCAGTGTTCCTCTTTTCTTATATTATGTTCTTATTTTAGTGGTGCTATTTTTTTTCTACATGTTAGGCCTACTTAATCATCGATCAATGCATTTAAGTACTCGAAATTTAGGATTTTTGTTGTAGGTGTGCTAATAATAATGGTTATGGAATTAAAGTAATTATTTGGGAATGTAGTAGATTCGAGTGGCGGTGCAGTCAGGTCTAATTAATTCTGAATATTATTTACAAGTTTATTGCTGAAATTCTTGATGGAGGAATAATCATCGGAATTATACCACTGTGTAAACACAAGCGACAAAGTTGTCTTGTTGGTTAGAGAAAACATAAAAGCCTTTCCCCTTTAATATTCCATCAGGAAGGAGACTATTACCAACGTCGGTAGTGGTTAATGATGTGATGATATATGTTATAGTGCAAGTGAATGTGTAGGTAATGTGAAGCCAAGATACAGTTTGAATATAATTTACAAAACCGAGAACATGATGACACTTGGGCAACACTCGGGAATTTTTATTCTGGAAACGGTTCGCCAGCCAGTGGATTCTTCAGTCGAATGCAGAGAAACAGTGGAAGATGAGGTGTTTGAGGTAATCAGTCCCTCAGCCTGTAGTCGATGTGTTCAAGACTGATGGACTGAACACAAGGTTCTAGGCCCTTATAATAATACAAACCAGCAGGAGTATACAAATTAAATATGCAGAGAGCAGAGCTTCCTACATTAATCCTAACATTATAATATTGAAGTTCTATGATCTTCTTAACTGCATGAAGTTGATGGGGAATGATGATTTAATATATACAAATTTAGAGTTTGTAGATTTGAGGTTATATGTAAAAAAATGAGGGTTATTTAGGGGTGGAGTTAATTCAGGGACTGTGTATACCTGTACACACACAATACCATTAAGTTCAGTAGTTCTTTGGTGGTGGATGTTAGAAAATCTATTGCTAAGTGATGCAATATTTTTACTTAGAAAATTTGTATGAGTTTTGATCCATTGTAAATGGTGAGATAACAGTTTAGTTTCTCAGCATAATGGAAGAATTTGCGAACCACAAAACAGACATAATTTAAATCTCAATTTCCAGTCACCATGAACTTTTTAAGTGCACTTCCTTCACTGAGGTCGCGTTGCGTTAATTGTCTGTGAAATGGGTGGTAGGTTGTGTCACCAGTTGTATTCTCCCTACTATCATCACTACACTCTACTGTCATCATCACCGACACTAAACTCATCAATATGACACCACTACTATACTCATCAACATTATCATCAGCATTTTCAACATTGTTACCCTTCCCACACTGAACACCATCACCATTTCCAACACCTCCACTGTATTCATTTCATTATCACTGAGAATCCTTCTATACGTGTACCCAGTGGCACACTGCACACGTTTCCCCAGTGGCACACTGCACACTGCCACCATTGTTCCTGCTCCAGCAGTTGTATATGCAACTGCATGCTGTGCACCACTGGAGCAAAACCTGCTATATCTGTAGAAGTGAAGCCTGGGCCATCTGAGCCTGACAAACTGAGAGGGATCATCTGGACGAGTGGTGTCATCACTAGTGTAGGTAGAATATGTGATGGAGCCCGGGTGACCTGCTTCCCAGGATGCTGACACAACTCCATTATCTGAGGTTATACACTAACCAGTGTTGACTCGTGCAGGAGTTATGAACTGGGGGTGGTAAACTTAACGAGTCCTCGGGCGCCCTCGTTGGAGCCCATGGGGTGGTATTCACATAGTCAGCCACAGGTGAACGAACGAAAGCACTATGACCAGAGCTCTGGTAAGAAGAGAGAAGGATTGGGAAGGATGAAAATGAGGGAAGATATGGAGGGAGAGGAGAAAGAGTATTAAAGATTAGTATCCCAACCAGATTGGATATTTTTTCGTGATAATGGATATGAGAGGAATACATTTTTTTTCATGATTCCATGTGTATTATGACAAGAAAGGCCTCTTAAACTAGAATGGCTAGAGGCAGGGTGCAGAGCCTCTCCACACTCCTTGTCGTGGGGGGTGTCATGTAGTCCCAGCTCCCCTTCTGGGGAATATTAGGTTGGCTGAGTGCCGCGTTGCTTGCTATGGTGGGAGACACGGATGCTGCTGTCAGGATGAGATGCTGTAACTCTCTGGGAGTGACACCTCACGCATTTCAACAGAAATACCTGATGGAAAGAAATGGTATAAAAACGACACGATGGATTTCTTTTTTAATTATTTTAATACATCGGCCGTTTCCCACCAAGGCAAGGTGGCCCGAAAAAGAAAAACTTTCATCATCATTCACTCCATCACTGTCTTGCCATAGTCGTGCTTACACTACAGTTATTAAAACTTAACAACCCTCCTTCAGGATATAGACACAAAATACAGTATAATGCGATCCTCTATTGACAACGTTTCTCCATCACAATAATAATAATAATAATCATATTAATTTATTTCTACAAGTATATAATACAACGATTACTAATTTAGCTGACATCAGTGAAATACTATATAGAAAGCCCCTGGTTATGCAAAGTATTTTGTGCAATTTAGATTAATCTTATCCCCCGGATGCAACACTCAAAAATCGGCTAACACCCAGGTACCTACTTACTGCTAGGTGAAGAGGGGCAGCAAGTTTAATGAAACATGATCCCTGGACCCTCAGTGTGTGACGCGAGGACGCTGTCACCTAAGCCAGGGGCTTTATCGAGGATGCTATCAACCAAGCCACGGGTTTTATCAAGTCACAAATATATCTAACTGGGGAGAGAGGATGTGTGTACAAAGAGAACTCATAGTAACGTGTATAGTCTGGGTAGCAGGTTTGACAAATTATGGCTTGAAGGAGGTTAGATTCGAGAAAGTCCTGCCTCTCATGGGCCAAAAGGCCTGCTGAAGGGACGTGAGCAAAAACTAGGTCCCCTGACCGAAACGTTTTCTAATATGTCCTAGTTTTTGCACACGTGCCTTACTAAACCAGTTTGTCGGTATGTATTACCAAGGTTTATACTAGGCTCAGATATGCTGTAAAAGTCGTTGTTCTGGCTGAAGTGTTTTGATTTATTTAATAATTAGCGAAGATTACAGAATCCTGCGTTTCGATGTGTCATCTTTAACAGAGAATTGTGAGCCATTATGGTCACGTGGTTGCGGAAATTTCTGAGCAAAATAGACTTTATTCAGGTGTTTATTCTTCAGTCACAGTAATGTTTAAAAATGCATTTGTGGAGGCCATTTAATTGTAGTAATGCAGGCAGTACAGTCACTGCCGTCACTGATGGCATTACAATCACTGCCGTCACTACTGGCAGTACAATCACTGTCGTCACTGATGGCATTACAATCACTGCCGTCACTACTGGCAGTACAATCACTGTCGTCACTGATGGCATTACAATCACTGCCGTCACTACTGGCAGTACAGTCACTGCCGTCACTGATGGCATTACAATCACTGCCGTCACTACTGGCAGTACAATCACTGCCGTCACTGATGCATTACAATCACTGCCGTCACTACTGGCAGTACAATCACTGCCGTCACTGATGGCATTACAATCACTGCCGTCACTACTAGCAGTACAGTCACTGCCGTCACTGATGGCATTACAATCACTGCCGTCACTACTGGCAGTACAGTCACTGCCGTCACTGATGGCATTACAATCACTGCCGTCACTACTGACAGTACAATCATTGCCGTCACTGATGGCATTACAATCACTGCCGTCACTACTGGCAGTACAATCACTGTCGTCACTGATGGCATTACAGTCACTGCCGTCACTACTGGCAGTACAATCACTGTCGTCACTGCAGGCAGTACAGTCACTGCTGGCACTACAGTTACTGTCGTCACTGCAGGCAGTAAAATCACTGCCGTCACTGCAGACAGTACAATCACTGCAAGCAGTACAATTACTGCTATCACTGCAGGCAGTACAACCACTGCCGTCACTACAGGTACAATCACTGCCGTCACTGCTGACAGTATAATCACTGCCGTCACTGTAGACAGTATGATCACTGCCGTCACTGCAGGCAGTACAATCACTGCCGTCACTGTTGGCAGTACAATCAATGCAGTCAGTACAATCAATATCGTCAGTGCTGGCAGTATACTCACAGCAGGCAGTACAATCACTGCTGGCAGTACAATCACTGCCGACTCTGCAGGCAGTACAATCACTACCGTCAATGCAGGTAGTATAGTCACTGCAATCACTGCTGGAAGTACAGACACTGCCGTCACTGCTGGCAGTACAGACACTGCCGTCACTGCTGGCAGTACAGTCACTGCCGTCACTGCTGGCAGTACAGTCACTGCCGTCACTGCCATCACTGCAGGCAGTACAATCCCTTCCGTCACTGCAGGCAGTGCAATCACTGCTGTCACAGCCGACACTACAGTCACTGAAGGCAGTAGAATCACTGCCGTCACTGCAGGCAGTACAGTGACTGCCGTCACTGCTGGTAGTACAATCAGTCAATGACATACAGAAGTTATAAGTTAATTAGTGTACGACATTTTTCCCTGTTTTCTCCTCTCTTGTGTTTAATTAAGTTATTGTGGAGTTTCTCCCCTCACCTATATCCACTCTCCGTCCCCTCGCTTCCCCTATATCCCCTCTCTATCCCCTCCCTTCCCCTCCCTCCCCTCCTCCCCTCCCATTCATTTTCTTCCTTCCCTCCCTTCATTTCCCCCTTTCTTTCCCTCCCCTCCTTCCCTTGCCTCCCTTCTTCCCTCCTCACCCCTCTCCTCTTTCCCTCCCTTCCTCTCCCCACCACTCCCTTCCTTGACTCCTCTTCTTTAATCCCTTTCTTCGCTCCCCTCATTCCCTACCTCTTTTCCCAAGTCCACCCTTCTTCCCACACTCCCTCCCTTCCCTTACCCAACTCTTCTTTTTTACCCTCCCTTCGCCCCCTTTACACTCACGTGCCTTCACCTACAACCCCCACCCTACCCGTATTCTACTCCTCCCATCCCGTACCCTTCCCTATACTCTCTTCGTCTTAACCCCTCCTTTTACCTTCCATCCCTCTCTTTTGCTACTCTTCCCTTCCATCTCTTTTGTCCCTCCCCTCTCATATCCCTCTCCTATCCCTCTCCTATCTCCCCTCTCCTCATAATACTCTCCTATCTCCCTTCTCATACCACTCTCCTATCTCCCTTCTCTTCATACCCCTCTCCTACCTCCCCTCTCTTCATATCCCTCTCCTACCTCCCCTCTCTTCATATCCCTCTCCTACCTCCCCTCTCTTCATACTCGTCTCCTACCTCCCCTCTCTTAAAACCCCTCTCTACCTCCCCTTCCCTCATACCTCTCTCCTCTCTTCATTCCCCTTACCTTCCACTCCCCTCTTCTCCTGCCTTTTCTCCCACACTTCCCTTCCCTTCTACTACCCTTCCCTCTGTCATCTTTCCTCCTACCATTTTTTCTCCCCTTCCCTCCCTTCTGCTACCTTTCCCTTCCTTCCTTTCTTCTACCTCTCCCTCCCCAACCATCTGCTACACCTTCCTTTATCCCTTCCCTTGTACCTCTCCTATCACTTCCCTTCCCCAGTAAATCACCTCTCAATTCCCTTCCCTTGTACCTCTCCTCTCACTTCCCTTCCTTCTTCCTCTCTTTCGTACCTTTTCCATCTGTTAACCTTCTCTCAGTGCCATTCCCTTCCACTCCTCTCCCATCTACCATTCCTTCTACCCCTCCCTCCCATTCCGTTCCATTCTCTATCTTTCATTTTCTTTCCTACCTTCTCTTTCCTCCCCCTCTATTCTTTCCCCTCTTTTCCATCCTAGTAATCCTTCCATCCCTCTCTCACTTCTACCTTTCCTCTCCTCTTATTCTCCTTCCCCTCAATTCCTCTTACCCCTTCCCTTCCAATATATTCCCTTACTTTTCCTTTCCCTCTCCTGTACTTACCTTCCTCACATCTTCTTTCTCTCTCCTTCTTACCTCTATTCCTTCTCTCCATCACTTCCCTCTATTTCCATTTTTGTTTCCTTCTTCCTTCCCTCCTCCTCCTCCTCCTCCTCCTCCTCGCAATCGCCTCTCTTCTCCTTCACTGCTCCTCTCTTTCCTATCCTTCCCCATCTCCTCCTTTCCCTTCTTCAATCCTTCCTCGGCTCTTCCTTCCCTGTCCATTTCCTCTCTCCGGTTTCTCCCCTCCCTCGCTTCAACCCCTCGTCCCTGTCTTTCCCCCTCCCTCTTTTCACCCCCCCCCTGCCTACTCGATGCTCAGTCTTAGAATGAATGCAGGAAGGTTGCTGAGTTGTTGAGTAAATTTACTCTGGCACAGTAAATTTACTCTGGCACAGTAATTTACTCTGGCACAGTAATTTACTCTGGCACAGTAATTTACTCTGGCACAGTAATTTACTCTGGCACAGGATGTTCAGCCTCAGGGTGAGATTCTCCACCGATTCTGTATCCTTGGTGCCGAGACTCCAACTCTGAGCTGAGAGTCTGTTTTTGTTCTGTATTCTTGTGGTAGAGATTGTAACTTGATGTGGAGTCTATGTCTTGTTTTTGTATTCTTGTGGCATATACTGTAACATGATGGGAAGGTTGCGTATTGACTTTCTGTTCTAGAAAACAGAGGCTGTAACATAAAAAAATATATGGATTTTGCATACTTTCGGAGCAAGGTAACTTGATGAAGATATTCTGTATTGATTCTGTAACCTCTCGGGAGAAACTGTGTCCATTTTGTAATTTTGTATTTGATTCTGTAAAATCGGAGGAATTAGGTGATCTAGAGGAAGATTTTTTTCATTTCGCCTGGTGGCTAAAGCTCTCGCTTCACACGGGGAAAGTCCGGGTTCGATTCCTAGCAAGGGTGGAAACATTGGGCATGTTTCCTTACACCGGTTGTCCCTGTTCACCTATCGGTAAAATGGGCACCTGGGTGTTAGTTGACTGGTGTGGGTCGCATCCTGGGACAAAACTGACCTTTATTTGCGGGAAGTGCTCAGCATAACAAGGAGCTTTCTATATAGCAGTATGTCATTGATGTCAGCTATGATCTGTATACCTTGTTCTTGTAGAAATAAAGATATTATATTACTATTAGTATAATTTATCTTTAATTTCTAACCACTGTATAATTTCTCCGACCTTGTGGGGGAGATTTTCTAAACTTAGGGAAGAATCCGTCCATTTTTTTTTGTAAAGTATTTGTTAATTATGTAAACTTGGGAACGATTCTTGAATGGAACCTTTAGCTTTATCAACTGTCTCTTCAAGAAGTCTAAGCCCCTCGCACACAAAACCTCCTTCCTCCTTTCCCTCCAACCTTTTTTTAGGACGATCCCTACCCCATCTTCACTCCACTACAGATTTATACGCACTCCCAATCATACCATTTTATTCCAGCCTCTCTAAAAGTCCAAAACATAATGTTCACACTATATAATGCCCTTACACACGACATCTCCACTGCCTCCAGCCTTCTCCTTGTTGCAACATTCACCATCCATGCTTCACACTCATATAAGAGCGTTGGTACCACTATACTCTCATACATTCCCCTCATTGCTTATATGGATAACTTTCTTAGTCTCTACAGATTCCTCAGTGTTCCACTCATCTTTCTTCCCCCTTGTCATTTCTATGGTTCACCTCGTCTTTCATAGACCCATCTGCTGACAAGTCAACTTCCAGATATCTGAATACATTCACTTCCTCCATACGCCCTCCCTCTATTCTGTTACCCTAATTTTTTTCATTATTCTCATCACTTTGTTCTTTCCTATGTTCACTTTCAGTTTCCCTCATTTACACACACCCCAATTTCGTCCACCAAACTCTGCAACTTTTCTTCAGAATCTCCTAAAAGCACATCAGCAAAAAAGCTACTGTGACAACTCCCACTTTGTGTTAGATGCCTTATCTTTATATCCCACAACTCTTCCCAACACCCAAACATTCACTTATCTTATTAACCTATCTATAAATTTACTGAACAACCATGTCTTAGGCTTACTTTTACTTGGCCTCACTATTCTAAAAACTCTCAACTGCTTTCAGTAACCTACCAACTATTCTATATTATATATATATATATATATATATATATATATATATATATATATATATATATATATATATATATATATATATATATATATATATATATATATATATATATATAATAGGACGTAGACTGTGGCAAAACCCATCTTAGTGGACCTCCAATTTCTTTATTAATAACGTTTCAGATATAACATCACTCATCTTCAGAATCAAAATTATAATAAAAATATTGTACAGTTTATTAAAAGCATTTAAAATTCTAGTTAAAATTTAAATTTGACCGACCAGGGAGGGGGAACCCATCCCCTTATGTTAGTAATTTCTCCATAAACCAAAACTAAAAAATTTCAAGCCTATTTTAATGTTTTAATGGATAAACAAAGAGAAATGTTATGTACAATTAATTGAAAATAACAATTGGTTATAATCATAAATATAATTTTGAAAAGGGTGGACCGGTAAGCCAGTGGAAGGCCTCGTTCAGATGACCAAAAGCTCCGGCTGTGGGTCATCATATGACTAAGCCCGGAGTCATTAAACGCTGTTTCTTGCCAAACCTTACCATTATACATATAAGGTTCCCTATACATTTCTTCAATGTTAAACTCAAACAAATTATTAACAATAACAAGTTAAATTATTTCTTAGTTATTAACCCCTGGCTTCCTCTTCCAGGGGGGCTCCTTGGCGCGGTGAAGAGGCTCTTGGTCTGAGGAATTAGACCTTTTGGTCTGCTTCCTCAGACCAAACCTAATTACCCCCAATTCCCCCTTCCCTATCCCATCCTTCCCATCCCAGCTTTCCTTTTCCTTTTCCTCCTCCCCTCCTCATCCCTTCCCTATCCCCTTCCTGTTTTCAGCCTTTGGGATTCTCCCCACAGGCCTTCTAGTTCCTAGGTAGAGGTAAGGGTACCGTGGTCCATCCCATTCCGTTGGGGTCCTTGGCGGTGGTGCAGTTTGCCGTGGAATCTGGATCACCTGGGGATGTCCTGATCCCTCTCTGGTCTCCTGGGGGGTGGCTTTGGCCTTCTTTCTGTTGACGGGTTTATATCTGGTTCCTGGGGTGGTGGCCAAAGGAGGTATGCTTTGTGTCTGTCCGGCCACCCTCTCTTTTGTCCACCGAGGTGGCTCGGCGGAGGAGAGGTTGCTATTCCGGATTGCTGGTTTACTGGCATAAAGCCAGGGTAGGGTATGGCATGGGTTTCATGCCATATCTGCACTCCTTGTGGTGTTGAGGTCCTCTTGGGCGCGGAGGGAGATTTACGGCCCTTTCATTCCTCCTACTAGCTATTTCTCCACGTTCCCCCCTTTTTTTTATTCTATTTATTTACTTTCCTTCTTTTTTTTCTAAAAAATAAAAAAAAGTGACCTAACGATGGAGTTCCCAATCCATGAACCTCCTCCCACCGGGCCCCTTCCTGATACCACAACCTGTTCTGACCCTGCCTCGTTATTTGACCACTCTTCAGACATTTCTAATGCTCCTGTACCTCCTGCTGGTGCCATTTCGACACCTGCTCCAGGTACCAGGGTTTCGACCGACTCCTGCGATACGTCTGACCTCCACTCTTCTTTGACTATGCTTCCGGCTTCTCCCTCTGGTGTGGAAATTTTCAGATCGCCCGCCCGTCCCACATCGGACCGATTCTGGTTCCACACCTAAACGCCCAAGACAATTACCTGATGATACTTCTTCGCTTCCTTCTCATTCTACTCAGATAAGACTGGCATGTCACACACTCCCTTTACATGCTGTTTCATAATACACAATGAACTAAGTTTTTTACTCTACGACCAACTTCTTCCTCTACTGCCTATCTCTCCGACCATAGTATTGGCAAGGCGCTCCTATGCCGTGTTGGTAGAGATATATCCTTTCATGCTCTCAAGAGCGGTACACACATCATCACTGTCCAGAATGTTAACCAAGCTCACGATCTTTCTCTCCTTATAACTACCGATACTATTGATGTAACTATTGAAAAACATCATTCCCTCAATTCTTGTAGTTGTACTGTCATTCTGCCCCATACCATTGTCCAACAGAATTTCCAGACATGTGGCAATGACATTTTGGAACAGCTAGAGCTCCAAGACCTCCCAATCCTCAAAGTAGACACTTATGTCCTCCCTGCCCGCAGGCGGAGACGATACCCTTGCAACGTAACTCGCTAAATTTTTGACTACCGTGACCTTCCGTCCTCTGTATATATTGCGGGACACCGTTTACAAGTTCGAAAGTTGATCCCTATACCACAACAGTGTAGAAATTGCTGGTGTTTTGGTCATCCAGCAAAATATTGCAGGTCCATGGCTGAATGCTCAGTCTGTGGTGCCGACGACCATATGGAATACTGGTGCATATAAGAAGTGCACTTTCATTAAAGGTTCCATCGTGTTGTAGTCTACCTCCATCTTGCCTTAATTGTCATGAGGCTCGCCCATCTTATTCTCACCGTTGCCAAGTTTACTTAAATGATGGTGAAATCCGTTGTCTCAAAGAGGCAGAAGGCCTCCCATATGCTATGGCAATCTCTCATCTACGCCTCCAAGGGAAACTTCCCCGTATTTCTTATTCTCGAGTAACTAAATGTCCCACCTCCTCTGGGGTTCCAACTTCTGCAGCCTCCTCTGTGGTCACCCCTTCCATAGCCACCACTGTCTCTTAATTCTTTTGCTGTCCTGGACTCAAAGGTCCCTACCTCAGCACCACATTCTATTCTCACCTCTTCCTCTTCTCACTCGCAAGTTTCTGTGTCTACAAGATCTTGTACAACACCTACTCCCCATCGCCCCTCTCCTTCTCCGAAGTCCAAAACATCTCCAATGTTAAAATCTCCTTTCACCCCTCCTTCCCTTCTGCAACCTGTTCATTTTTCCTTCCCAGTCTCTCTACCCAATTCTTCACCTCTAACGAGTGTGGAGGTTCATCCTCCTCCTCGTACAGTACCCTTTTTCCCTGTCCCCTCCCAAGCTTCTTCCTCTTCTATCCCCTCTCAGGTCACTTCCTCTCCTGTCCCCTCCCAAGCTTTTTCTCTAGTTCCCTCTACTCTTTCGTCCCCCCTACTTTATTACAGTCCATCGTCTCCCCGATCTTTACTCACCCTCCTTCTTCCGTCTCCAATATTATACCACATACAATGTCCTTTTACTCAGAAACACTTGATCCACCTCCTATTCCTCCTCTTCACTCTTCTCCGTCTGCACAACTCCTTTCTTTCCAATGTTCCAATCCTTCGCTGCTTAAAAGTTTTCCACTACCTCCACATGTAGAGTTTTCTAACCCTACTAGTCCGTAGATACCTCTACCTTCAGATTTCTTGTATCTTTCTCTTTGCAAATCATGGCTTATTTACAGTGGAATATTCAGGGCCTCAGGGGTAACCGGGGTGAGCTCCAGGTGTTGCTCTCCCAGTTTTTTCCTGTTTGTGTTTGTTTACAAGAACCCAAATTAAGCTCCACTGTTATCCATCCCATCTCGGGCTATGATTTATTATATTCATCGGATCCTTTTCCTGATGGAACCTTTAATGAAAGTGCACTTCTTATACACACCAGTATTCTTTGTTCATACTTCGCTGCATTACATTTTAATAAGTGGTATACAGTCTGTTCTTTGTATATCTCTCCTTATCGGGCCTTATCTATCCCAGATGTTTCATTTCTGGGTTTTTTTCCTTAATGCCACCCCTTCTGTTACTTGGCGATTTTAATGCCCACCATTTCCTCCTGGATGGGTGGGGGTCTCACTGTGACTCCCGCGGCATTCAGTTGGAGGCTTTTTTCGCTTCTCTCCCTCTCCATGTTTTAAATATGGGTACTCTCACCCATTTTGATCCTTGTACTCATTGTCTCTTGCATCGATCTCTCGGTTTGCTCTTCCTCAACTGTACTAGACTTCACCTGGACTGTCCTCCCGGACTTACATGACAGTGATCATTTTCCAATCACTTTTACTTCTTCGTATTCACCACCTCCTCGTAGCCCACCCTGGCAATTTGACCGAGCTAATTGGGACCTCGCATCTAACAGCTTTTAGTGAGGCTGCTTCTTCGTCCTCCATTGATGAGCTTTTACACCAACTCTCGACCTCAGTCTTAACCGCAACTTCACATTCTATACCCCAAACCTCGGGCAGGCATTCTCAGAAGTGCGTGCCTTGGTGGTCTCCTGCTTGTGCTCTGGCAGTACGTTTGAAATGCACAGCGTGAGGCAGGTACCAGTATAACAGAACCACAGAGAGACTCCTTGATTTTAAGCAGAAGCGCGTGGTCACTCGCCATGTCTTCCGTGACGCTAAACGCACTTGCTGGTGAGATTATGTTTCTACCATCACCTCTTTATCCTCTGAGTACAGTCTGAAAATAGTATGGAAACTGTGTGGTAAATACTCTCCCGACCCAGCTTCTGTTCTTCGGGGGTCCGGTGTTGATATCGCAAACCCTATTGACGTTGCCACCGAAATTGGTAAACATCTTGTTCGTATCTTTGCCCCTCGTTTTGTTCCTCAAAGTCTGCCAGAGAGTTAGAACCCTTAAACTCTCAGCTTGCCGGTCATCAGCAGCTGGGCCAGACGGCATACATATTCGTATGCTACAGCATTTACATCAGCCAGCCCTTGCAGTCCTTTTACGACTCTTTAATCATATTTGGTCACAAGGAGTTCTTCCCCAGCTGTTGAAATCTGCCATTGTTCTCCCTTTCCGCAAACCGGGTACTGTGGGACATGATGCCTCCCACTACCGTACCATTGCTCTTACCAGTGCAGTTTGCAGTGATGGAACGTTTGGTAAATCTACGTTAGTTGTGGTATTTCGAGACACACTACAATCTCTCCACTAGTCAATGTGGCTTTAATAAGGGCCGTTCTACCATTGACCCCTTACTACGCTTAGATACGTATGTATGTAATGCCTTTGCCAATAACTACTGAGTTATCATCTTTTTTTGACCTTAAGAAGGCATATGACACATTTTGGAGGTATAATATCTTGTCCCAGGCCCACTCCTTAGGCTTCAGAGGAAATCTACCATTTTTTCTTAAAGACTTCTTAACTGAAAGACATTTCCGTGTTTGGGTTAATAATATGCTTTCCCAGGACTTTGTCCAAACTGAAGGTGTCCCCCAGGGTTGTGTTCTGAGCGCAACACTTTTTCTCCTTGCTATAAATGATCTGGCATCTGTTCTTCCATCCAATATTTGGTCATCGCTCTATGTGGATGACTTTGCTATAGCTTGTGCAGGTGCTGACTGTCACCTCATTGCAGTTTCCCTCCAGCATGCCATCAACCGGGTTTCCAATTGGGCCACCACTCATGGGTTTAAATTTTCTAGTACTAAAACTCACAAAATTGCTTTCACTAGACGTTCTGTCGTCTCTGGTCATCCATTGTACTTGTATGGCTCACGTATCCCAGAACGTGATACAGTCAGGCTTCCAGGCCTTCTGTTTGACCATGGGTTATCCTGGAAACCTAACATTACCTCTCTGAAGGAAACTTGTCATAGCCGGCTGAACCTCCTTAAAACCCTCGCTCATCTTTCATGGGGGGCTGATCGTAGAACTCTCCTTCGACTACATTCACCCCTAATTTTATCGATACTCGATTATAGCAACTTTCTCATGCCTTAATCCCGTCCATCACCAGGGATTACGTTTATGCCTCGGTGCTTTTCGTTCTTCACCGGTTGAGAGCCTTTATGCTGAGGGAATATTCCATCCTTGTCTGATCGCCGTGATGCTCATTGCCTTCGCTATTATGTTCACTCTCATGACCTCCACAATCTTTCCATATATAGGATAGTCACAGATGTTAGTAGCCGTTCTTTATTTGTTCATCGCCCCTGTTTACTCCATCAATTTTCTCTTCACTTACATTCTCTTCAGTTACCGCCTCTCTATGTTCATGTTGCATCTCACTTTTCCCTACCCCCTTGGGAAGTTCCGATGGTTCGTGTCTGTTCTTCCCCACTGCCATGCACGAAAGCCCAACTACCTACGGTGGCTTCTCGCTCTCTTTTTCTTAACCACTTCCGATCTTATTATCATGCCATCGCAGTGTACACTGATGGTTCCAAGTCTTCTGTGTACACTGAGGGTTCCAAGTCTTCTGTGTACACTGATGGTTCCAAGTCTTCAGTGTACACTGAGGGTTCCAAGTCTTCTGTCGGCGTCAGATTCGCAGCAGCTGCGGTCTACCATCCTACTATCTAATATATATATATATATATATATATATATATATATATATATATATATATATATATATATATATATATATATATATAAGAGAGAGAGAGAGGAATACAAATTTTCACAAACCTACATAAAATATATATACAAAAAAAAATTCTTGAACAGGCCTTGAGGATGTAGCAATATGTGTCACAGTGAAGGATACAGCAATAAACGTAAAAGTGAAGTACACAACAATAAATCAAAGAGTGTCCTTCAATAGGTTGCCATGGTGCCGTGGGAAAAAAAATCACTCCAGTGGTTTATTTGCGTCATCCTCGTCCTTGGATCAAACTTCTTCACCTCTCATTTCTCTGACACCGCCTGACTTTCATACGTTTAACCAACAACAACAACAACAATAATAATAAAATAATATAATAATAAGTAATTATTTTTATTGTATTATTTTTTAAAAAAAGAGCAATAATAATTATTATCATAATTATAATACATTACACAGGGGAAAGTAAATTATTTCTGGAAACTATTCCTTAGGAATTTGTAGTAAGACTTCCAATAACTTTACCCGGGAAGGTATATTGTATAACACTCAAATATATAACACAAATATCTAGCTTCGCTGCACAGAAATAGTTTTCCAATACTTTTAAAACAATTGCTGCCTCTTACATTGAACATTATATATATATATATATATAATATTGTTTTGCATATATATAATGTCGTACGAAATAGGTAAAACTTGGGATTTTGGCTTAAATAGCAACGCTCTTCTTGCCGAATAAGGCCAGCGAAAATTTGTGTATCCAATAATTTCACAAAAATCATTTTGAACCTAACGAAAATATATATTTCATTGTTTTTCTTTATTATTAAATTATTGAAAACTTATGGAAAATATATTTAGTTGGATTGGGCTAAATTAAATTGCGCTTGTTATAATAACGTTAGGTAAGTTTTCTAAGACGCTCTTGGTACAAAATTGTTTATTTTTACATTAACATAAATGGAAAAAATATATCTTTAAACGTATTAGAGAAAATTTTAGAAAGGACTTCATTTTAAACGAGTTCTTGTGACCAGTTTTACCTATTCGGCACAACACACACACACACACACACGCACACACACACACACAAACACACACCATAAACTATGACTCGACCCCTGCAACCACAACTAGGTGAGTACTAGGTGAGTACACACACACACACACACACATATATATATATATATATATATATATATATATATATATATATATATATATATATATATATATATATATATATATATATATATGGACGAGGTGGATTTCAGTTGGGTTACAGTTGGTGCTTCTGACGGAATATAATACAGCCAGTATTTGTTTATCACAACTTAATCTGAGTTCATATTAAATACATCCCGAGCTACTTTGGCCCTCCTCGTGGGAAGGCAGTACACGCCACTATAACCACTGGACCATACAATCCTACAAACTTCATGCACCTAGCGGGACTGGGCGTGTTTAATGTTGCGAGGACATACGTGGCCTTGGTAAGCTCAGAGCTAATTTTCCATTTCCCTTTAAAATGCCAGCCTTCACGAGCAGTCAGTATATTAATGCAACAACGAAACATGTGGTATTGAAGCATCAACAAACTGCTTCTCACGAGGTGGGCCAAAGTATCACGGGATCGATCCCCCGCCATGCCGCAGTTTGCTGATGCTTCAATAACAGTCAAATAGCAGGTGACACTTGCTGCCACTGTATTTGACTGAAGAAGCCTAGTGTGTGGGCGAAACGTTTCAACAATAAATATACCCAACTGCTCCACACCTGTCTTAATCATCATATATACAAAACTGTGTTTGGTATTTCATTCACATATACATGTTGTACGCTAACACTAATTGTTCCTGCACTGTACAAAACACTACATTATTTTTTTTTTCACTTTTGTTGCGCTATAACTATTTTCAACAATAACTATGAATTCTATATATGTTTTGGAGAGTTTCTCTCTGCATGTGTGTACACTGGAAGCAATACAGCATGTACAAGTGAAGAAATGTATATCTCAGTTTATATACACTTAGTTTTTTTTTTAATTCCTGAAGGCCCACATTTGGGATTAAAGTATTCTTGACCTATCGTGAACAGGTGACATGCTGTCTTTATGACGCTTTTGTGTCGGTAGGCTATAGACTTAAATTATCAACCAGTGAATGGTTATTCTGTACAGCCTAAGGTTCAAAATATTTGTTCTGATTTTTACATTAAAAAGTTTTGATCAGTAATAGATAGAGAGTATACTTCTCACAGATTCATCAGAGGACTTCAGAATATGAAGGTCAAACTCTGTTGATAGAGGACATGGTGTATTGTCGTGCACAGGTGGGCGCTTGATGGCGTAAGAGCAAACTTTACCTGGAAATTGGCATCTTCTAGCACTCTAGCTACCACCTGCCTCTAGCACTCTAGCTACCACCTGCCTCTAGCACTCTAGCTACCACCTGCCTCTAGCACTCTAGCTACCACCTGCCTCTAGCACTCTAGCTACCACCTGCCTCTAGCACTCTAGCTACCACCTGCCTCTAGCACTCTAGCTACCACCTGCCTCTAGCACTCTAGCTACCACCTGCCTCTAGCACTCTAGCTACCACCTGCCGTTCCTCAGATGTCTGGGTGGAACACACGATTATAGTCTCTATTTAGGTTACGTAAGGTTCGTCAGGAAACAGGACAAGTGTTTCCTGACGCCGGTCTTAGTTGATGAACCCCCGTTGAAGTATTTGGTCATCTGACCGAGGCCTTCCGCTGGCTTACCGGTCCACCCCTTTAAAAATTATGGTCATAATTATAACCGGTTGTTATATATAGATTCTCTTTGATCCTCTGCTCACATAGTTGTTGTTTAATCTGTGTTATATTTTAAGAGTATTAATGGAAGGCAAATCAAGGCACTACCAAACTAAAATTAAAAACACAAAAATGCAACCGAATTTTTTTGAAAATTTTCAACCTGACTATTGATAAAATATTTTAATTACCCTACTTGTACCAAGATATTTAATAATCACTTATTTAAACTTTTTTTTATAGCTCTAGTCAGTACCCCTTCGGAGGATTGTAAATTTCCTAATTTACATTCTAACTCCCCAATATACGGAGATTTTTTTTATAGTATAATTGCTATACTTTCCTTCTCACCTTCGTACACACTAGTACCTAACTTAACCTGCGTACACACTAGTACCTAACTTAACCTGCGTACACACTAGTACCTAACTTAACCTGCGTACACACTAGTACCTAACTTAACCTGCGTACACACTAGTACCTAACTTAACCTGCGTACACACTAGTACCTAACTTAACCTGCGTACACACTAGTACCTAACTTAACCTGCGTACAGACTAGTACCTAACTTAACCTGCGTACAGACTAGTACCTAACTTAACCTGCGTACAGACTAGTACCTAACTTAACCTGCGTACACACTAGTACCTAACTTAACCTGCGTACACACTAGTACCTAACTTAACCTGCGTACACACTAGTACCTAACTTAACCTGCGTACAGACTAGTACCTAACTTAACCTGCGTACACACTAGTACCTAACTTAACCTGCGTACAGACTAGTACCTAACTTAACCTGCGTACAGACTAGTACCTAACCTAATCTTCGTACAGACTAGTACCTAACCTCACCTAATTAACTTTATTGGTACGCTTATATCGAGGACCTAAACTGTGAATGTCTTACATTCTGAGTCTATGTAACTTCCACAATCGTAATAAGACCAATGTTTACGATCGTATTATCGTAATTTAGCGAGTCATTTATAACAGTTTTAAAGAGATTTGAGCAAGAGGTTTCTACAGCTGTGTTCGTGCTAGATTCGTCGGTTTAAAATATACTTGGTGGAATGAACCTTATTCACCTGGCATAATACAGTGGTTAACACACTGGCCAGGTTTTAAGACTGACTCTCCATAGGTTCAAACCGCAACAGTTCAAAGTCTGAGTGTTATTCGGCAAGTAACCTTCTTGTATTTTCACCAGGAATACCTTAATGAATTCTGAGTCATACTTCATCGATGCCTGACAAAGCCATCTTTCTGGTAGACAATAACACAAGCCGACACGCTAGGATAAAGACAGTGGTCTTCATCCCCAGCAACCTTTCTCCATACCTCACTCTTTTGCTAATTCCTCTGGGTTACAGTCTTTCCACTATATTTTGTAATTTTGTATTAACCATACATGGTCTAATTATGAAAGGACTGATTATTGGTCCATATATGAACAGTACAAGGTAGTAGGTTGTTAGATAGCAACCACCCAGGGAGGTACTACCGTCCTGTGGTAGTAGGTTAGACAGCAACCACCCAAGAAGGTACTACCGTCCTGTGGTAGTAGGTTAGACAGCAACCACCCAGGGAGGTACTACCGTCCTGTGGTAGTAGGTTGTTATACAGCAACCACCCAGGGAGGTACTACAGTCCTGTGGTAGAAGGTTGTTAGACAGCAACCACCCAGGGAGGTACTACCGTCCTGTGGTTGTAGGTTGTTAGACAGCAACCATCCAAGGAGGTACTACCGTCCTGTGGTAATAGGTTGGTAGACATCAACCACCCAGGGAGGTACTACCGTCCTGTGGTAGTAGGTTGGTAGACAGCAACCACCCAAGGAGGTACTTCCGTCCTGTGATAGTAGGTTAGACAGCAACCACCCAGGGAGGTACTACCATCCTGTGGTAGTAGGTTGTTAGACAGCAACCACCCACCCAGGGTGGTACTACCATCCTGTGGTAGTAGGTTGGTAGACAGCAGCCACCCAGGGAGGTACTACCGTCCTGTGGTAGTAGGTTGGTAGACAGCAACCACCCAGGGAGGTACTACCGTCCTGTGGTAGTAGGTTGGTAGACAGCAACCACCCAGGGAGGTACTACCGTCCTGTGGTAGTAGGTTGGTAGACAGCAACCACCCAGGGAGGTACTACCGTCCTGCCAAGTGAGTGGGAAACCGAAGCCCGTAATTGTTTTACTTGATAGTAGGGTTGCTGGTGTCCTCTTTGTTACTTCTACTTACACTTAGGTCACACTACACATTCATGTACAAGCATATATATACACACCCCTCTGGGTTTTCTTCTATTTTCTTACTAGTTTTTAGTCTTGTTTATTTCCTCTTATCTCCGTGGGGAAGTGGAAAAGAATTCTTCCTCCGTAAGCCATGCGTGAGATAAGAGGCGACTAAAATGCCAGGAGCAAGGGGCGAGTAACCCACCCCCTGTATATATAACTAAATTTAAAAGGAGAAACTTTCGTTTTTTCTTTTGGGCCACCCTGCCTCTGTGGCCACCCTGCCTCGGTGGCCACCCTGCCTCGGTGGGATACGGCCAGTTTGTTGAGAGAAGAAGATATGAACAGAGGCACTGGCAGTTCTTGACAGTTTGACTGGTGCACTCTACCATGCTATTGGTTTCCGTATAATATGTAGTTATCATGGCAGTAGTAATCGCTACGAAATCTGATGATATTTTACACGTAAATGTCAATCCTCTGTCAATTTTAAGTTGCTTGGTGCCCAAACACTGGACACATGGTTAACCAGTATTATAATATGTCTGTTACATGAGCTGCTCCCAAATAAAAAATCTAGTAGGGTCGAACTCTACCTAGTTTGTTACACACCTTAAGACCGGCCTGCAGTTCAGTATTAATAGGTTGTACTAGTTTCCTTCGCTGACAATGTTCTTGCTGCTTAATATATTTTGTAAGATACGAAACCAGACCTACAAAGCAATATATATTTTTTTTTGCCCCTTTTTTTGGGTTCAATAAATTCCTGGGAAACCTGCAATTATTACTGAGTTAACTAAACATGAAGCTAAACATTCACTCCTGCACTTTTCATAACAATAAACACCAGGTTTAAGTTTAAAATCTTTCCTAGTGAAAAGCCCCTTTTTTGGTAGGAACCACATTTCCTCCCAGATAATTAATTACTTTTCTCCATCTGTCTCCTTTCAACAAGAAAGACCACAGCGTGAAGAGAACCAGTATATATACGATGGGGCAGGGTTATTTCTGAATTGTTAGTCACGGTATTGTGCCTATATATTCTATAGTATATTATATTAATGGGGAGATAAATCGAAATCACTTCTTGACATCCTAGTACATTTTATTGTCGTGTCAAAAATATATATAAATTTCTTAATGTCAAAACACTACAGCTAACGCCATGTGTCGATTGGGACATCAAAATGTTTGCGAATATCAGGGATTATTAATACTAGTTCACTAATTAGTTCTGCCTTCTATTGCTTGAATGCCAGATAATGTTTTTTTTCTCTCACTTGTTAGATTAGAAGGAAGAGAAATTAGTTGAACAAAGTTCTCAGTATTGTGACAGAAATATCCTGCAGCATCCAACTTCATAACCTCAGTGCTGTCTGTTGGTTCAGTATTTCCGCTATGATACCCTCAGTGCTGTCTGTTGGTTCAGTATTTCCGCTATGATACCCTCAGTGCTGTTTGTTGGTTCAGTATTTCCGCTATGATACCCTCAGTGCTGTCTGTTGATTCAGTATTTCCGTTATGATACCCTCAGTGCTGTCTGTTGATTCAGTATTTCCGCTATGATACCCTCAGTGCTGTCTGTTGGTTCAGTATTTCCGCTATGATACCCTCAGTGCTGTTTGTTGGTTCAGTATTTCCGCTATGATACCCTCAGTGCTGTCTGTTGATTCAGTATTTCCGTTATGATACCCTCAGTGCTGTCTGTTGATTCAGTATTTCCGCTATGATACCCTCAGTGCTGTCTCTTGATTCAGTATTTCCGCTATGATACCCTCAGTGCCGTCTGGTGATTCAGTATTTCCGCTATGAGAACATAAGACTGGCGGAACACTGCGGCAGGTCTACTGGCCCAAGCTACCTGCTACGTAGAGGGTGTTCCGGGGTCAACGCCCCCACGGTCCAGTCCATGACCAGGCCTAGCAGTGGATCGGGATCTGATTAACCAGGCTGTTCCTGCTGACCGCAAGCAATCCAATGTACGAACCACAGCCCAGCTGGTCTGATAACTTTAGGTCTCTTCAGCTCTCTCATGAAGACATCCAGGGTCTACTGACAATCCCCTGTATGTATCTTGGGCCCCTGACACTTAGTGTGTTATCTCTACATTGAACTTCATATTGTTTCCTGTGGTCCACTTGAAGACTTGGTTCATATCCGCCTTGAGGTTTGCATCATTATCGCATTTATCAATGGTTTTCGTAAAGTTTGTGTATACTATAGTCATCTGTATTCTTTTTATCCTCCAGTGCATTCAGTTGTGAGAGGCAGGAACGACTTGCTCTAAACCCTTGCTACCCTGGGTTGGGTATGTGTTGGGTATCTAAGTGGTTGGCGATCTTGCTTCTTAGAACTCTTTCAAAGAATTTTATGAAGTAGGACGTATAATTTTTTTGCAAATGTTTTACTGCCACCTTTGTGGAGTGCTGTATACGATGTTCTTAGTGGCTGTGCTATGATCCTCGTGTCTAAGCTCCCTCTCCATAGCATACATAAGGCATGAGAATGAGGTTTCTTGCAAATATTGATGAACACGAAGTTCCATGAGTCTGGGCCTGAGGCAAAGTGCATGAGCATATCTTTAATTGTTTTTTTTTCAAACTCGAGTGGTGTCAGTGTTATATCAGAAATTCTGGAGATATTAACCAAATTATGAGTCTGTCATAAAAAAATCATTCAGATTTTCGACCTTCAGTCTGATTAATGGCTCACTAAACACCGAGTCATATTGCGACTTCAATATCTCACTCATTTCTTTACTGTCATAGTGTAAGTCCCACCTTGTTGAAGCAAGAGGCCTAATACTGGATGTGTTTTTGCCCTA
The DNA here is from genome assembly GCA_009830355.1 of Cherax destructor. Classification (NCBI taxonomy): domain Eukaryota; kingdom Metazoa; phylum Arthropoda; class Malacostraca; order Decapoda; family Parastacidae; genus Cherax; species Cherax destructor. Next base: position 96,992 of record WNWK01004414.1, on the reverse strand, counting down.
GATTTGGATTTTGGAAAGAAATATATAGGATTTCTCTCAATTTCGTTTAGTCCTTTAAGTTCTTTATCTTTCCTGGGTCATGTATGATTCCTTTAACTTAAGTTCGATATTTCCTATTTCATTAGCCACTGCCTCTTCTTGTATCCCAGATACACTGGACCCTTTGAGAAGCTCTGTGATTCTTTGCCTTTTCCTGTAGAGAGAGCATCTCTCTCTTTCTAGCTTACATCATCTTTTTCCTTAAGGTATGCTCAAGGCACATCCTCCTAAGGGCCACGGAGTTGATCCTTTCCAGGCACTGGTCAGGATCTGTGTTATTTAAGATATCTTCCCAGCATGACTTGTTTAATTCAAGGTTAATTTGATCCCACTGGATGTTCTTGTTACTGAAGCTGAATCTGGTGAAGGCACCCTTATAATTCATCTCATTTTGGTGGTCATGATCTCTGTACATACCAGTTTGGACTTCGATTAGGTTGTGATTCTAACTATTTTCTTTGATACTGTTATGTTTCTTACTAGATCATCATTATTAGTGAAAATAAGATCAAATGTATTTTCCAGTCTTGATGGCTCCACTATTTGCAAAGATTTAGTTGCTCACGTGTATGTGAATTTTCATCCGAGTTGCCTCCTGGGGTTAAATCTGTTATAACATTATTTGCTACATTCTTCAGTTTTTGTATATCTCAAACTGAAATCACCTGGCAACAAGATATTTTTCGGGCTGGGTTTGGAAGATTTTCCAGACAGTAATAAATTTTCAGTAACTGTTCCTTGAATTGTCGGGAAGTTGCATCTGCCGGCTTATATACAGTATCAGTGACTAGGCTTTGTTTTTTTTTTTTTTTTTATTAACACATCGGCCGATTCCCACCAAGGCAGGGTGGCCCGAAAAAGAAAAACTTTCATCATCATTCACTCCATCACTGTCTTGCCAGAAGGGTGCTTTACACTACAGTTATAAAACTGCAACATTAACACCCCTCCTTCAGAGTGCCGGCACTGTACTTCCCATCTCCAGAACTCAAGTCCGGCCTGCCGGTTTCCTGAATCCCTTCATAAATGTTACTTTGCTCACACTCCAACAGCACGTCAAGTATTAAAACCATATGCCTCCATTCACTCCTATCAAATACGCTCACACATGCTTGCTGGAAGTCCAAGCCCCTCGCACACAAACTTCCTTTACCCCTCCTCCAACCTTTCCTAGGCCGACCCCTACCCCGCCTTCCCTCCACTACAGATTTATACACTCTCGAAGTCACTCTGTCTCGTTCCATTCTCTCTACATGTCCAAACCACCTCAACAACCCCTCCTCAGCTCTCTGGACAATCGTTTTGGTAATCCCGCACCTCCTCCTAATTTCCAAACTCCGAATTCTCTGCATTATATTCACACCACACATTGACCTCAGACATGACATCTCCACTGCCTCCAGCCTTCTCCTCGTTGCAACATTCATCACCCATGCTTCACACCCATATAAGAGCGTTGGTATAACTATACTCTCATACATTCCCCTCTTTACTTCCATAGACAAGGTTCTTTGTCTCCACAGACTCCGAAGTGCTCCAAAACTCAGACCCACTCGTGTAACTCTCCAGCCTATTTTTAAAGCTACCAAAAATTTTCCGTTTTAATGGCGCCCCTCATGACCAATATTGCCAAACCAATGCTTCCCTAAATCGTTTCTGATTCTCAATATGTTGAACTTGAATCCATCATTGTGGGTACTGACTTGGCTAGATATTTCAAGTACTTTATTTACATTCCTTTATTTGTTCCAATTTTTTTTCTACACTTCAATTATATCTTCCCCCCCCCCCAACATAAGAAAGACTTCTAATACATGGGATCAAATTCATCATCCTTATGTTTTCCAGAGCATTTATGTCCGTTCTGTAATATGAAGACAAACATTGAACATCATTATCAAAGTTAGGGATATAAATTAAGCTGAAATATAACTTAAGGATTTCTATAATATATATTTTTTTATATGAAGCCTATAAAATTTTAAATAACTTTCTTACAATAACTTATGCATTATTGTCTTAGCTATAGGCTACTACTAACAAGAACTCATATGTACGTTTACGTCACAAAGTTATTTTTCCCCAGAATAACAATTTTACATTTGTCCTTAATAAATTACATCTGTCAATTCTGAGACGACAGCATCAACCTGTCTAGATGATCCTGCAACTTTCTTGTGTCATGATCAGAATTCACTTTGTCCTGTTTCACTGTCATCGCGAACTTACATTTCTAGTCATTTATTCCCTTATTTATGTAGGTTATGTGTATTGTAAACAAGGAGGAAAATCCACTGTGGTTCACAACTTGTAACGGGTTCCTAGTATTATTTCTGCTACTTATGCAAACTTTCTGTCAACTAATCATCCATCCAGGAGAAAGTTTCTCCTATTCCATGTCCCTCTTATCTTTTTTTTCCTGTGTGGAATATATCAAAGGACTTACTGAAACCATTATACACAATATCGAATTCATTATCTTGGTCTACCGCCTCAAATATCTTAGTGTAATAATACACTGCGGCTAGCCGGGGGATCGAACCCGTGTTGTTTTAGCCTGCGGGCTAAAACAACGGGGGCTCGATCCCCCGGCTAGCTGCAGTGTATTATTTAAATAATACTTGTTCGTGATTACATTAATCTTAGTGTAAATTCCTTCCGAGTTTAACTGATTTTTTTTCCAAAGAGCCTCGAATTCCATGTGTAATTTTGTTTTTCATAATTTTCATTTGAGGTTATCTCATTTGCCACTTTCTACTTTTCAACTATAATGGTTCTTTATAGTGATTTACTAAAAAACTAGCTGATTGTTTGCTAAGTTCCTCTATACACTCCATTGGAACTCGTGTAAACAGTCACAACCCACTGACTTGTTTGGTTTTAATCTATCTCTTTGAGAAGTAAGTCACTTGTGACTTTAATCCTGTATAATTTATTGTCATCCTGACATATAAATGTTGATTTCTTGAATTTAGTTCTGCATCATCGTGTGTATAAACGAACTTCAAAGCAAACCCCGTCCATTGATACTTTGGACGTTTTCACTACACTCAAAATTTTAATAAATATTCCTGCATAATAGGGCGTTCTTGACCCGTGAACGAATATTTTTGAGACAGCAAATGAAAATATTTCTTAGAATGCTTAATGAATAGGATAGTCTTCTAGTTAAACTTAAATTCTTGGATTTTTAATTCTTTTCAGGTTTTTTTATTTTCATTTATGTTCAATTAAAATTTTTATTTAATCCTTTAAGAAAAAATATATTATGATTTAAAAAAAATGTTTCGTAAAATTGGGAAGAAAAAATTGTAAACTGACACCCACACAGTCCAAAATTAATACAAAAATACTTCCTGTAAAGATACACCGGCATTTAAGGTTTGAAGCTGATCAGAAGAGGCATTCTCTAGTTATTACTCGGAAAACAATTTGCTCAATTGAACTGGCAAATTGAAATTTACACTTCTCAAAGTAAGAAACTGTTTTAATAAAGTCCAACTAAGGTAAAAGTTTGAAGCCGATCTGAAAAGGCATTGTTCAGTAATTGATGTGATTCCAAAGATTACAATTTTTTTTTTTTTTAACTATTTCAGTAAAATTCCAAATTTGCAGCAACTCAGGCTAAATTGTGGTTCTTATACAATGCATTGTCAATAATATTTTGAAGCCAATCAAAACAAGTATTCTTTATTTATTGAATAAAAAATGAATATCAGCATTTCAATAAAATTAGCAAAGTGGGATTTGTAATACGCAGTGGCAGCGTCTTGTGATCATTAAACCACACCAGTGGTGAAAGTTTAAATCCGATCAGATGAGTCATTCTCCAGTTACAACATGGATTCCAATGATTCAAGTTGTTCTGACCATTTTTCTGCATCAACAAACCTTCCTGCACTCGAGCGAAACTTAATAAGTAGTATCCTGTTCCTGGTCACAGAGCGGGCCGCGGGGGCGTTGACCCCCGGAACTATCTCCAGGTAAACTCCAGGTAAGTTGCGTCAGCTATTAAATATTGAAGATCAGAAGAGGTAAACTGAAAACTAATTACCATGATTTTACTGGAATAAATATTTCACATTATTTTACACACAAAATTGGTCAAATCTGAGTGGTTGAAGCTACGTCATTCAGGATTTTGGAAGTTATCCTAGCCTTTCTTGACCTGGTCTCAGACCGGGCAGCGGGGGCGTTGACCCGGTAAACCCACTCCAGGTATGATAGAAATGAGTTCAGCTACTTTGTTAATAGGTCACATGAACATGACAGTTGTTCCAAGAATTTGGTCCTCGTTACCGTACATGAGGCGTTTTCGAGTTACGGGGGAAATAAAATCGAAAAGTTGGAGGAAGAAAAACAATAAAAATTTCAGGCAACCTTTTCAAGGCACCATTTCGGGGATAAATAATAAAAATAACAACACTAATAATAAAACAATTCCTCTTATAGATTTTATAGCCTATCATAGATGAGACGAAGTTAGTGATGAATGAGATCTGTGTAGTAAACGTTAAGTCTAAGTGGCCAAGACTACCTGGAGGGTATTCCGGGGATCAACGATCCCACGGCCCGGTCCACGACCAGGTCTCCTGGTGGATCAGGGCCTGATCAACTAGGCTGTTGCTGCTGGCCGCACGTAATCCAACATACAAAACACATGATCCTGCACCGACTTTATCTGTCCAGCTCCCTCTCCAAGGCAGCCAGGGGCCTATTGGTAATTTCCCTTATGCATGGTGGAAGACTGCTGAACAGTCTTGGACCCCGGATACTTATGGTGTTTTCTCTATGTGTAGCAATGGCGACCCTATTTTTCACTGGGGTTATTTTGAACCGCTTGACGTCGGGCAGACGTCGTGGGTGACGTAATAATAATAATAATAATACTTTATTGAGACATGGTACAGTGATACATGGTTGGGTAGACAAGATACATAGGTATTAATGAGATGTACATGCCAAAAGCCCCTAATATGCTGTGCATTGTGCATATGCTGTGCGAGGTGACGTCGCGAGGTGGCGTCGCGAGGTGGCGTCGCGAGGTGGCGTCGCGAGGTGGCGTCGGGCAGCATCGTGACATCAGGGGAGTGATGCGGGCAGCATGGTGACGTCATGGGTGATGCCAGGCAGCAGACAACAGCATGTGGCTTTGGTAACTCACGTGGCTCGCTCCACATGGCATGTAGATCCACGTGGCCTTATACACACGTGGCTTCGTGATCCACGTGGCTTCGAGTGACCTCGGACACTCGGATACACAGCTCTGGCAAGGAATTCACACTGAATTCATAAAAAAACAGCAAAGAGGGTGTAAAAGTGTAGTGTTGTATGGTGGTAGTGTGATGAGTGTGGGTGGTGTATGGCGAGGGAGGGTCCGACCGCTTCCTCCGCACCCCTCAACCACACTGGACGCAGAGCACCTCACAACTCACCTCTGACTTGCTGAAACAGCCGTGCTGAGCTGAACAACAACAGCAGAAGCATACAGGTGACGCAGAACACATGAAGAACAGCGTGAGACGCTGTGAAGTGGCAGGTGACGATGCTGATCAGGTGTCTGAAGGATGAAACTTGCAGACACGACTTCAGGACAACTCGTAGAAAGACGGATGCTTCTTGTATGAGGCGATGAAGTGGAGACATCTTCCTGCTTCTTCCTTTCTCTCTCCGGGCAAACACACTTCTGCGACCACTGCTTCCATCATTTATCGTGGAGAATTACGTTCCTATACTTGGGTTCTTGGTACACAGGCAGTGTGTTTAAGTGCCCAGGCCCTGATGGCCATGCCCAGGCCCTGAGGGCCATGCCCAGGCCCTGAGGGCCATGCCCAGGAGAGAGTGACGAAGTAGCCCTTGACTGAGTGAGCTCGCCTAATGGTTAATGGACACGAAATAAATTTAAAGATATTGTTTCTAGATTAGCCCCAGCAGATAATTACTATTCTTTAAATATATTTTCTTTAGCAACAGTATAGGAACGTGTGTGTGGCCTCTTATATCTTATTTTAACTTCTCTCCAATTTGAATGTATTTGTCAGTGGCTTACTGTCTGGAGCTGCTATTGCAAGTTGTGTCATTATATAAGTACTGTATTTCGAAAACATATCTGACAATCCTGAGTCTGGGAAGTCCGATGGACAATTTAAAAACTGCCATTTTATTATGTAAAGGAGATTATGCTACCTATCGAATCCTGTGTGGAGAGGCCAGCAGCTGGAATCTGAAGTGGAAAAATGCAGATGGTTGTCAATTCTGAATTCTCATCGAGAAAGAAGCGGTGGAAATGTTGGAACAATAACCACATCACGTTTGGATTTCTCCCCCTCCTTCCCCCCAAAAAAAAATGAAGTTTTGAATTTATTTTTACCAGCAAAGTGTTTCGTTTGTAATGCCATGTACAAGAATGCAAATATTTTTCTTCGAAAAATACAAAAAAAAAAAAAAATGAAAACAAATCAAACAATTTTTTTAAGACAATTTTAGTGACGTACTGGAAGCAAGAATCAACGTTCCAGGATAAGTCAAACAAGTCACTAAATCACGGTTCACTAAAGATAACATCCTACAAACAAAGCAACCATTCACTGAACAAGAAATTACTGTATTGCTATTCCTTGTGATAGCGGTGATCTTAAACAGATGCCACTGTGAGAGAACAAGACACTTCAGTGATCCTGATGTTTGCTGCTCAATTACTTATTCTGAAGCAGCAACGTGTTCAAAAATTGTACCAAACATCTTTGTCCAGAATTCACCTGGACAACGGACGTTGGAGGGGATACACTAAGAGGTGATATATTAATGTCACTTTCCAGATTTAGAGGATAAGACAATTGTAGAATGGAAGTAACAAGAGAAGAAAGCTTTTTTTCCAGAAATTGAAGTATTTTAAGATTGAAGGGGGAATTGAATATTGAAAATGCACATCCATTAGTACAAATGGTGCAAGGACAATGTCTGGAAAAATATCGAAGGTATTGTGAGGAAAATCCGTATTGCCAATCTGCGTCCCAGTTCACTGTGTTATTCATCTAGAGTCATTTGTTTCTAAGCTTCTGAATGTAACGAGAACATTCAGTGAGAGATTATTTTAAGCTCCTCCATGATCTTGCCAAATGGTGAATTGTGCCTGGGATTTTTTTTTTTTTAAGATATAGTTGGGTAAGTTGTGCAAAGATTTGAAAGTCTCCTTCACCAGAATGCTCTTTTATTCCAAGGTGCGATGGGTATCCCCTGGGAAAGTTTACAGCCGAGTTCTTTCACTGAAGAAAACATTTGTGTGTTCTTTTCACGGACGAAGCAAATGTAATAGCACTTAAATGTCAGGATAACCTCCGGATAACAAAGTTGTCTTGCCACGCAACACAACTTTATTATCCATTTCAACAAACTCTACATCATTATCCAAGGCTAAGGTAATGGAAGAAGTAAATGGATTGTAAATAAAGTTGAAAAATGGAGAGTCAGATTAGAAAGAAACTCTTGACTTTCCAACTTTCTATAACCTTGAGAGAATGAGTCAGGAAGCATGGAGTGGAGGCAGCACTAGAGGAAGCATGGAGTGGAGGCAGCACTAGAGGAAGCATGGAGTGGAGGCAGCACTAGAGGAAGCATGGAATGGAGGCAGCACTAGAGGAAGCATGGAGTGGAGGCAGCACTAGAGGAAGCATGGAGTGGAGGCAGCACTAGAGGAAGCATGGAGTGGAGGCAGCACTAGTGTAAGCATGGAGTGGAGGCAGCACTAGTGTAAGCATGGAGTGGAGGCAGCACTAGAGGAAGCATGGAGTGGAGGCAGCACTAGAGGAAGCATGGAGTGGAGGCAGCACTAGTGTAAGCATGGAGTGGAGGCAGCACTAGAGGAAGCATGGAGTGGAGGCAGCACTAGAGGAAGCATGGAGTGGAGGCAGCACTAGAGGAAGCATGGAGTGGAGGCAGCACTAGAGGAAGCATGGAGTGGAGGCAGCACTAGAGGAAGCATGGAATGGAGGCAGCACTAGAGGAAGTATGGAATGGAGGCAGCACTAGAGGAAGTATGGAGTGGAGGCAGCACTAGAGAAAGCATGGAATGGAGGCAGCACTAGAGGAAGCATGGAGTGGAGGCAGCACTAGTGTAAGCATGGAGTGGAGGCAGCACTAGAGGAAGCATGGAATGGAGGCAGCACTAGAGGAAGTATGGAGTGGAGGCAGCACTAGAGGAAGCATGGAGTGGAGGCAGCACTAGAGGAAGCATGGAGTGGAGGCAGCACTAGAGGAAGTATGGAGTGGAGGCAACACTAGAGGAAGCATGGAATTGAGGCAGCACTAGAGGAAGCATGGAGTGGAGGCAGCACTAGAGGAAGCATGGAATGGAGGCAGCACTAGAGGAAGCATGGAGTGGAGGCAGCACTAGAGGAAGCATGGAGTGGAGGCAACACTAGAGAAAGCATTGAGTGGATGCAGCACTAGAGGAAGCATGGAATGGAGGCAGCACTAGAGGAAGCATGGAATGGAGGCAGCACTAGAGGAAGCATGGAGTGGAGGCAGCACTAGAGGAAGCATGGAGTGGAGGCAGCACTAGAGGAAGCATGGAATGGAGGCAGCACTAGAGGAAGCATGGAGTGGAGGCAGCACTAGAGGAAGCATGGAGTGGAGGCAGCACTAGAGAATATACAGGAAGGGCGACTGTCTCACTTGGTTGTTACTTTCCTTATTTGGATACCGGAAAAGCCTTTATGTGCATTTCCCAGGGTGAGAGACGAACACCTTAACTCCAAAATGTAGTTTTCTTTTTAAACCATTTACGTCTGATGTAATTATTGACCAGTCTGAAGCTCTACTCTGTAGCCTCAGACAAACTACGTTCATTCAGCAGCCATCAAAGCATTTAAGGAAGCCATGAATTGATGCACTATTCTGTTGGACATTCCAGACAGTAGCCATGTTCGTGGAGATACCAACATCATGTCTGTGTCAGCAAGGCCTCTAATCTTTAGTTAAGAAACTCAATTATAATTGGGGATCCCAAATGCTATGTGAACTCAAAACTCCCCTGATGCCACAATTATTTTAGCTGTCAACAGACAAAGCAGCACATCAGTTAAGTCACCTATTTACATAAACGAACATTAACTATATAGAGGACCTCGCTTATACAGCAGGTTAGGTTCAGGGCTACCGCTGTAAAGATAAACATAGCCTTTTTTAACTTTCAAGTCTGAGAACATGTTTACTCTATCATATATTAATTGAGCAATAGAGCTAGTCCTAAAAATGCATATAAAGTACACATTCCTTACCTTAAAATATTTACCTACTTATAGTTAGTGGTGAATATATTTATTGCAGGTTACCTGAATAAATGAATAATGGGCATAATTCAAAATTCTTGCGTTAGCGAAACGCTGTAAAACGGAGCACTGTAGAGCGAGGCCCTCCTATACATATTCTTTGATTTACTGTTTTTTTAATATTAATTGTACTCTTTATTGCAAGTTACATATTCATTTATACTGTGAAGCAAAGGGCTGTTCTCTCTCTCTCTCTCTCTCTCTCTCTCTCTCTCTTATATATATATATATATATATATATATATATATATATATATATATATATATATATATATATATATATATATATATATATCCTTTATCAGAAATTAGAATTTTAGATATATTTAGGAAAAATGGTCACCAGCTGAGGTAGATGGTTTTTCAATTTCTCCATCAGGGGTTGACGACATCATAAAAGGTTGAATAGCACTGAGCTAGACAATGAAAAGAAATTGGTAGAGAGCCACAAGAGCATCTATATGCTCCGAATTTTGTACATTTTCTTTAAAACGTAAATAATAATATATATATATATATATATATATATATATATATATATATATATATATATATATATATATATATATATATATATATATATATATATATTTATATAATGTTTTGTGTCTTAGGCTCCACACGAACCGATGAGGGTAGCGATGTTTCTGGTAGACAGCGCGGGGACCTCCTTGGTTGCTAGGAAACGCATATCAAGATAATTGTTATTACATACAACTGTCTATGCAACTTTCCTGGACTCTCGGAGACGATATCTGGTCATCTCTCACTGTCACAATACCTTTGCACAATACCCTATGATTGTCCTCACTTGTATGTTCTAAGTGGGATGGTAATTTCTCGTCTGACGTCGTGAGCTTCGTGTCAGTCAACGAAGTTAGATACAAATAACAGAACAAGTCTTTATTGCGACAACGTGTCGCTGTAATGAGAACTCTTCTTACAAGAAAACGTTATTCCAAGAAAATCTTGCTCTGCTACATTGTCTTTGTTGTCATTCGTGTCTGCAGTACGAGCTTCATGCAGCTTCATATCCCTCTGATGTTCCAATCTAAACTTTTCTTTCCCAAGAGATATTTATCATGAACTGCGTAGTACACCGTCGCTGAAGGTTTTAAGTCTTGGCACAACACAGACGTCCATCCTGGGCATCACAACACTTGAAAATTGATATGAGACTTATTTATTATTAATGCTATTACTAATGCTTCAGTACACTGTCATGAATGTTGTTACGCTATGCTTTGATGTCTGTTTTGCGACAAGAGGATGTATCAACAAGCGTTCACCACATTTAAGATTTAGCGTAATGCGTAATGCGTAAGTGTGGTAGAGTCTGGATACATTGAAAACTTCCACCACAACTGCTTACGGCTTAATGAAGGGACTTTATTTTCACGTGGTCCTTATGTGCAACTAAATTTACTTATCGTTTATGATGAGCTGAGGTAAATAATGCTTTCTCATGCAGCTCATGGAGGAAGTGTAAATAAAACGCCATTTATCCAAATTCTGTATAACATAAGGTGTGGAATGTATAATGGGACGAGGGCTTATGTCTCGAACTGGAAGATTTTCATTGATGCTATGTCATATAATGCCATATAATTTATCTGTCTGTGTCGATTCTTGAGTGACATCACCCGTGGACTGGGTATGTACATATCAAGGGTAATGATCTTGAAATTAGGTTAGTAAAATAATTTCATCCATATCCTGAAGTAATTTCATGAGGTATTGAAAACCACAGTTAGTAATTAAAGACCAATGGGGAACAGGGATGTCAAAATATTTCATTCAAATAATATTCAAGAATTTGAATGACATGAGTGAAAAATTAGTGGAAACAAACTACATACATAGTATACTACTGCATATGCCTCCTGGTACCTATTTCGCATGTACCCACCTCAACTATGCCAACTAGATATTCTGTTATATATACCTCAGCATCGATGTTATTTATTCCATACTCCACACACAATGCTTTAAGAATAAGTACGAGGTTAGTAGGTGGTTGTACTATTTTGTTTATCTGGATTAATTGGAATATCTCTCCTGAGGCGATCTTAGTTATGTAATGACCATTTCGGTAGAACGTCTGATCATTCGACAGAGGCCTTCATCTGGCTTACCTGGTTCACTCTGCACTGTTTTTTAACACCAGCTGTATCCCACCGAGGCAGGGTGACCCAAAACAAAAGAAACGAAAGTGTTTCTTCTTTATACATTTAGTAATTTATACAGCCCATGCTCCTTGCATTTTAGTTGCCTATTACGATATGAAATGTCTTACTGAGGAAGGGTTCCTCTCTACTTCCCCATAGAGCATAAATATGTTATGATGCCTTTTAAACACTGGTGATTCATGTCTAAGAAGTTAAATACCACACCATTATATGGAATATCCAAAATATCTAATGAGTGACCCGGCAACTGCTAGTCAGTATGCAGGGCAAGGAACTGAGACTCGACTCCTACAATCTCCGGTAGGTGAGTACACTGTCGCAACGTTTCTCTGCTCACCGTATTGACTTTTTTGTTGCTAGGTAACGCTGGTCAGGATAATATCTATCGTACACAATATACTGTTTGTCTCTGTGAGGTTCCTGGACTCTGGCGAAGAATATCTTACTGACTCAATCTGTCAGTAAATCTGTATGCAGCGTTTAAGGTGTCACAAGATGGGGTTACATTCTTGTATCATGCTGTCAGTTGACCTGGGTACATTCTTGTTTCATGCTGTCAGTTGACCTGGATACATTCTTGTCATGCTGTCAGTTGACCTGGGTACATTCTTGTCTCATGCTGTCAGTAGACATGGGTACATTCTTGTCTCATGCTGTCAGTAGACCTGGGTATATTCTTGTCTCATGCTGTCAGTAGACATGGGTACATTCTTGTCTCATGCTGTCAGTAAACCTGGGTACATTCTTGTCTCATGCTGTCAGTTGACCTGGGTATATTCTTGTCTCATGCTGTCAGTAGACTGGGTACATTCTTGCCATGCTGTCAGTTGACCTGGGTATATTCTTTTCTCGTGCTGTCTGTTGACCTGGGTGCATTCTAGTATCATGCTGTCAGTAGACCTGGGTACATTCTTGCCATGCTGTCAGTTGACCTGGGTATATTCTTGTCTCATGCTGTCAGCTGACCTGGGTACATTCTTGCCATGCTGTCAGTTGACATGGGTATATTCTTGTCTCATGCTGTCAGTAGACCTGGGTATATTCTTGTCTCATGCTGTCAGCTGACCTGGGTACATTCTTGTCATGCTGTCAGTTGACCTGGGTATATTCTTGTCTCATGCTGTCAGCTGACCTGGGTACATTCTTTTCTCGTGCTGTCTGTTGACCTGGGTACATTCTAGTCTTATGCTGTCAGTAGACCTGGGTACATTCTTGCCATGCTGTCAGTTGACCTGGTTATATTCTTGTCTCATGCTGTCAGTAGACCTGGGTATATTCTTGTCTCATGCTGTCAGTAGACCTGGGTACATTCTTGCCATGCTGTCAGTTGACCTGGTTATATTCTTGTCTCATGCTGTCAGTAGACCTGGGTATATTCTTGTCTCATGCTGTCAGTAGACCTGGGTACATTCTTGCCATGCTGTCAGTTGACCTGGTTATATTCTTGTCTCATGCTGTCAGTAGACCTGGGTATATTCTTGTCTCATGCTGTCAGTTGACCTGGGTATATTCTTGTCTCATGCTGTCAGTTGACCTGGGTATATTCTTGTCTCATGCTGTCAGTTGACCTGGGTACATAGCTGTCTCATGTCGCTTTCATTTTGCTACGGTTGGCTTAGCAGAAGTTTTCTCAAATACAGAGTGAAGAAAACATTGATACATATACCAGAGGACAGGCGCACAATGTAGGGGACTCTTGTATAATACAATAATGTAGGGGGAGTACAATAGATTAAGCTGACAGCTGTATTACCCAACATATCTCCTGATTCAAGGCAGCGAAGTCTGTGTAGACTTTCTTCCTTGTAGGTGAGTTTGACTTCACTCCATTTCATTAGATGGTTGTGATGTTTCTATGTTTCATGCACGCAATATTGAGATTATCTATATGCGAGGTAGCTTTGTGTTCATTAATGCGTGTGTCTTAAGCTCTGGTCGTTTCTCTCACGCTTTACGTCGCAGCGCCTCCGCACGATATCCTGCACACCCCTGAACAGATTTTTTCCTGTTAGCGAGATCCTAGATCGTGGTGCTAATGGTAGCAGCCTCCATTACTCCACTCTTAGTAAACGCATTGGAGATACTATTTCTTTGCTACAACGTAAGACTACAAATCGGGGATTTATCGGTGTTGGTGGTGTTGAGAATTTGTTTTGCCTGTCATCTGCTGCAGTCGTGGATGACGTAGGAGGCGAAGTGTTGTTGTTTTTCAGAAAGTCAGGAGGATTATGTTGCATTTCTTTTCTAGAAATTATGGGCTTAAGATCTGTATATTAAAAGATAAATAATATATTAATTTCCATTGTTTGATTTTGTTATCGTGGCCAGAGAGAAATTGTATAAGATCGTTCTTCTCTGTAGGCTTATGATATACCTGGAGCGTTTATCGTAGAAGATTTAGATACTACTGTATTCCTCTTCCAGCGTGAATTTGATATATGACTATATTATTATCTGGTGGTCCGCGATGTTGACTTAGAGAAAATACATGATCAGCTTTATGGTGACTTTCTTGAACCTAAAGTACTTGACTGTCCACTTATTCAAGATAATGTTCGTATAATAACCTATGTGATATGTCAAGACAGCTTATTGATGAAAATATAACATGAAATATTATAAGCAAATTTCTAAATTTGTAACAAATGAAATTCATCATATAATATAAATATCCAGATGTTCATTTAGTTAAATTTTTTATGGGGTCTTATTCGTAGGACTTTGGTCAATCCATATATTATTTTGCTGCCGTCCACAGGATGGGCATGGAATGTACATTAAATTAGCCGTTTCGGCAGCAAAATCTAATCTCTAATCACCTTAGGTTCGTTGGCGTGTTCCTTGGGTAGCGAGCCTGTGATGCCACAGAGAGACCGACACAGCTCTAGTCTAAGAGGTACTAATGGTTGAGGCAAACCTAGGAGAATATTTCATGCTCTCTACTTATTTAAAAGACAGAGAACATTTAATATGGGTTTTTGAACGTGGTTATTTCTCTCTCCCATTAACATAGTACCATCCAACCATCACCACATCAGACTTTCAGCATTTTAAAGTACCACTATATCAGACTACTAGCATCATGGTACCAGTTCAAAAAAACACCGCATCAGGCTACTATACACAAATAACTCTGTCCGATTTGGACTATTAACTAATCATTAGTTTCAATGTCCAGTTTGTGGGTTATTTGTGTATTGTTTCAGTGTGCCCATTTATTCTTTCAGGCTACTATCATCAGACTATCAGTATACTCGCATAGGACTATCAGCGTCAAGTTACCACCACCACATCACACTACCAGTACCAGACTACCACCACATCAGACTACCAACATCAGAATATAAGCATCAAAATACCAACATGAACTACCAGCACCCATGTAAACAACAGACAACCACAACAGCTCACTAACTACCATTATCAAACAACAGATAAGACTCGTAGGACATCATTTGCTGGAGAACAAAAGTGAACACAACAAAGGCAACAAAGTCCCAGTTCTTTTCCTTTCCCCGTGAGTAAATTCCCATTTCCTTCGTGAGGAAACCCCTCCCTCTCTAGTCCTCCCATGAGCACGCCTTCCCCCCTCTCTCCCATTTCCTTCTCCCCTCGTCTCTCACTTCTCGCCCGAAAAAAGAAATCTCTCTCCCCTTAAGGAATCGCCCCCATCTCCCCCATAACAGCAAATCCGCCTACAGGCTTTTCCCCTTAGTAAATCCCCCATCTCTCCCTCTTTCCCTGAGAAATCTCCCTCCCACCCCTAAACAACCCCTAATCTCCATCCATCCGTGGAAAATACCCCCCTTCTAAATCTCCCCCTGACAACCCCTCCCCCCATTGAGCAAACAACTGGTTGTTAAGGCTGGAGTCGCGGCGCTGCACCAACAATGTAAACACTAGTAAATAATATGATGCCTGGCAACGCTAGCTGCCCACCTAGTACCACCTAGTAGCTCGTCTACTGAATTGATGACGCGCTGACTCACGTACTAACTACTTACCTGGAGGGTAAGTAGTTAGTAAGTACGTAAGTTTATTTAGGTGCAAGTACACATACAGTTACACAGAGTATCATACACAGCAGCATATGTGTAGATTACCTGGGATAATCCCAAAAAAAAAGTCAGTGACTTATTTCCATTGGGGTCCTTGTGATAAGTGTTATTTATATTTAAAATGAATTGCTTGGTGGATTAGTAGGATAGGGGAAATGGATGAATTGTGTTCTATTTACCTTCCTCGCTGAATTACAGACCTTACAACATGTATGCGGAAGATCAGTCAAATGAACAATGATACAAGGGATTTAACGTTGACCATTTGCATACAATCTCTCTCTCTCTCTCATTTTTTTTGAGTTATGTACACTGAGGGTAAGAGTGTTGGTAGAGAGATTATTGATCATTTACAATAGTGTAATTTATGACCAGATATAGGTAGATAGTAGGTTGGTAGACAGCAACCACCCAGGGAGGTACTACCGTCCTGTCAAGTGAATGTGAAACAGCAACCAGTAACTGTTTTACATGATGGTAGGATTGTTGGTGTCATATTATGTCTCATAAACATTTAGGTTACACTACACAGCATGCACATGCATATATATATATATATATATATATATATATATATATATATATATATATATATATATATATATATTGATAATGTGAGTAGTCACGAAAGCGCTTGGAATTCTTCTATTTTTCATAGTGGTTTTCTTGCATATATATATATATATATATATATATATATATATATATATAATATATATATATATATATATATATATATATATATATATATATATATATACATACACATATCTAGGTTTTTCTTCTTTTTTCTTAATAGCTCTTGTTCTTCTTTATTTTCTCTATTGTCCATGGGGAAGTGGAAAAGAATATTTCCTCCGTAAGCAATGCGTGTCGTATAAGGCGACTAAAATGCCGGGAGCAATGGGCTAGTAACCCCTTCTCCTGTACACATTTACTAAAAAACAGAAGAATTTTTTTTATAAAACTGGGATGTTTGAATGTGCGTGGATGTAGTGCGGATGATAAGAAAGAGATGATTGCTGATGTTATGAATGGAAAGAAGTTGGATGTCCTGGCCCTAAGCGAAACAAAGCTGAAGGGGGTAGGCGAGTTTCAGTGGGGAGAAATAAATGGGATTAAGTCAGGAGTATCTGAGAGAGTTAGAGCTAAGGAAGGGGTAGCAATAATGTTGAAGGACCAGTTATGGAAGGAGAAGAGGGAATATAAATGTATAAATTCAAGGATTATGAGGATCAAAATAAGGGTCGGATGCGAAAAGTGGGTCATAATAAGCGTGTATGCACCTGGAGAAGAGAGGAGTGTAGAGGAGAGAGAGAGAGATTTTGGGAGATGTTAATCGAATGCATAGGAACTTTTGAACCAAGTGAGATGGTAATTGTGGTAGGGGACCTAAATGGAGAAACATTTAGAGAGGGTGTGGTAGGTAAGTTTGGGGTGCCAGGTGTAAATGATAATGGGAGCCCTTTAATTGAACTTTGTATAGAAAGGGGTTTAGTTATAGGCAATATATATTTTAAGAAAAAGAGGATAAATAAGAATACAAGAAATAATGTAGGGCGTAATAACAGTAGTTTGTTGGACTACGTATTGGTAGATAAAAGACATTGAGTAGACTTCAAGATGTACATGTTTATAGAGGGGCCACAGATATATCAGATCACTTTTTAGTTGTAGCTACAGTGAGAGTAAAAGGTAGATGGGATACAAAGAAAATAGAAGCAACAAGTAAGAGAGAGGTGAAGGTAGATATAAACAACTATTGTAGGATAGATGGCCTAGTGAGAGTGTAGGCAATGGGGTCGAAGATGTATGGGGTAGGTTAAAAAATGTAGTGTTAGAGTGTTCAGCAGAAGTTTGTGGTTACAGGAAAGTGGGTGCGGGAGGGAAGAAGAGCGATTGGTGGAATGATGATGTAAGGGAGAAAATGTTAGCATATGAGAGGTTTTTACAAAGTATAAGTGATGCAAGGAGGGAAGAGTATATGGAGAGAAAAAGAGAGGTTAAGAGAGTGGTGAAGCAATGTAAAAAGATAGCAAATGAGAGAGTGGGTGAGATGTTATCAACGAATTTTGTTGAAAATAATAAAAGTTTTGGAGTGAGATTAATAAGTTGAGGAAGTCTAGGGAACGAATAGATTTGACAGTTAAAAATAGGAGAGTTATTAAATGGAGAGTTAGAGGTATTGGGAAGATGGAGGGAATATTTTGAGGAAAAGCCAGTTGTGAGTGTGGGGGAAGTTCATGGGGCAGTGGGTAAAATGAAAGGGGGTAAGGCAGCTGTGATTGATGGGATAAAGATAGAAATGTTAAAAGCAGGTGGAGATATAGTTTTGGAGTGGTTGGTGCTATTATTTAATAAATGTATGGAAGAAGGTAAGGTACCTAGGGATTGGACGAGCGCATGCATAGTTCCTTTGTATAATGGCAAAGGAGACAAAAGAGAGTGCAAAAATTATAGGGGAATAAGTCTGTTGAGTGTACCTGGTAAAGTGTATGGTAGAGTTATTATTGAAAGAATTAAGAATAAAACAGAAAGCAGGATAGCAGATGAACAAGGAGGTTTTAGGAAAGGTAGGGGGTGTGTAGACCAAGTGTTTACAGTGAAACATATAGCTGAACAGTATTTAGATAAGGGTAAAGAGGTCTTTGTGGCATTTATGGATTTGGAAAAGGCATATGATAGGGTGGATAGGGGGGCAATGTGGCAGATGTTGCAGGTGTATGGAATAGGAGGTAGGTTACTGAAAGCAGTGAAGAGTTTATACGAGGATAATGAGGCTCAGGTTATAATATGTAGGAGAGAGGGAGATTATTTCCCAGTAAAAGTGGGCCTTAGACAAAGATGTGTGATGTCACCATGGCTGTTCAATATTTTATAGATGGGGTTGTAAGAGAAGTGAATGCGCGGGTGTTGGCAAGAGGTGTGGGGTTAAAAGCTAAAGAATCTAACACAAAGTGGGAGTTGTCACAGCTGCTTTTTGCTGATGACACTGTGCTTTTGAGAGATTCTGAAGAGAAGTTGCAGAGGTTGGTGGATAAGTTTGGTAGGGTATTTAAAAGAAGAAAATTGAAAGTGAATATAGGAAAGAGTAAGGTGATGAGGATAACAAAAAGATTAGGTGATGAAAGATTGGATATCAGATTGGAGGGAGAGAGTATGGAGGAGGAGAATGTATTCAGATATTTAGGAGTGGACGTGTCAGCAGATGGGTCTATGAAGGATGAGGGGAATCATAGAATTGATGAGGGTAGAAGGGTAAGTGGTGCACTTAGGAGTCTGTGGAGACAAAGAACTTTGTCCGTGGTAGCAAAGAGGGGAATGTATGAGAGTATAATTATACCAACACTCTTATATGGGTGTGAAGCATGGGTTGTGAATGTTGCAACAAGGAGAAGGCTGGAGGCAATGGAGATGTCATGTCTGAGATCAATGTGTGGTGTGAATATAATGCAGCGAATTTGTAGTGTGGAAATTAGGAGGAGGTGTGAGATTACAAAGATTACCCAGAGGGCTGAAGAGGGGCTGTTGAGTTGGTTTGGACATGTAGAGAGTTTATAAATCTGTAGTGGAGGGAAGGCGGGGTAGGGGTCGGCTTAGGAAATGTTGGAGGGAGGGGGTATTGGAGGTTTTGTATGCGATGGGCTTGGACTTCCTGCAAGCATGCATGAGGGTATTTGATAGGAGTGAATGGAGACAAATGTTTTTTAATAATTGACGTGCTGTTGGAGTGTGAGCAAAGTAACATTTATGAAGGGATTCAGGGAAACCGGCAGGCCGGACTTGAGTCCTGGAGATGGGAAGTACAGTGTTTGCACTCTGAAGGAGGGATGTTAAATGTTGCAGTTTTATAACTGTAGTGTAACCATGCCTCTGGTAAGACAGTGATGGAGTGAATGATGATGAAAGTTTTTGTTTTTCGGGCCACCCTGCCTTTGTGGGAAATGGCCGATGTGTTAATAAAAAAAAAATATTTTGTTTAGTATTGATATTTTATTTAACTGGTATATAACGTGTGTACTGGGGATAGTAGTTCGCTATCCATCTGGCAGGGCTGTCACTTGCCGCCTGTATGTATGGTAGTGATTAGGGACCTGACGCTCAATGATCATACGTCTGGCAGCACTGCTTGACTTAAGTTGGTTGTCCGTCTGGCAGCACTACCTTACACACGCTACTTGTCCGTCTGGCAGCACTGCCTAACCTAGCACCAACTTTTCGTCGTCCTGGCAGCGCTGAACCTCACCTTACAAACACGTCATGAGCGCTGTGTATGGTCACACTTCTCTGAGGTTAAACATGAAGTGACATGATTTACTTAACCAGAACAATCTTCATCGACGCATTAAGAGAAACTATTTACCACTGGTATGCCAGCCCACCTTGCTGCCACCGCGGGGGATATATTGCACCAGCTTGGTCAATATATTGTACTCCCGCCATTCTATATTACCACGCCATCTTAGCTCCTTCTTTACTCTCTGACTAATAACTTTTAAGTTTATTATTTACTTTGTTCTATTGTATCTTGTTTAGTATACAGATGGCAGACATAATAATCAAACAATGAGGACATTCGCTAGTTGGACGTCTGGCATGACTGTCTAACCCGATGGCATCATCTAGTCAGTCTGGCTGAACTGCTTGAACCGACATCAGCTTTCCATACGTCTGGAAGCGCTGTATGAACTGACACTAGCTTCCCGTCCGTCTGGCAGCATCGTCTGACCTGACACTAGCTGACTGTCGAATGACACGCCTAACTGAGGTCTACCTGGAGGTCATTCCGAGGATCAACGCTATTCCCCCCTCCCGGTCCAGTTCTTAACTAGGCCTCCCGGTAGATCAAGGCCTGATCAACCATGCTGTTACTGCTGGCCGTATACAATCCAACGTAACAAATCACAGCCCTAATCAAACACTTAATTTGGACATCTGTCCAGTTGCCTCTAGAAGGTAGCCAGGAGACTATTGGTAATTCCCTTATGAATGGTGGGAGGCTGTTGAACAGTCTTGGGACCTGTGTGGTAAACCCCGAGTTTTCCGTGTAAAAATATGTAAAGGGGTGAGAGAGGGAGAGACATATAAGCCTACAAGAAGATGCCTGTGAAATATTGCGATGCCATGCTCTGCCCCGAACCTTGATTGTAAGGATAACTGGTCGTTAGCCAATTATCTAAAATTGTAGCTTACACAATTAAGTTTGGCTAGGATTGTAAGTGTAATTAGCTTAGTCTGACATTGTCGTTCTCTATAGACCTACTACTTGACACCATATGTGTCATGCCCCAGGGTATGTCATAGCAGGCAGTCTCTGTGGTAGCCCCGCTGGTTACCCATATTATCGGGCGAGAAATCCTGTTAAGCTACCAGTGACAGTATTAGTGATTCATTAAAGGTATTTGGGTTGAATAGAGATCTGGAAGACTTCGTGACAAAAATAACTTCGGTTCATGACCAGGCCTCGTGGTGAATCAGGGTCTGATCATCCAGGCTGTTACTACTTGCAGCACGCAAACTGACGTACGAACCACAGCCCGGTTGGTCAGGTACTGACTTTAGGTGCCTGTCCAGCGCCTTCTTGAAGACAGCCAGGGGTCTATTGGTAATCCCCCGTATGTATGCTGGGAGGCAGTTGAACAGTCTTGGGCTCCGGACACTTACTGTGTTGTCTCTCAGTGTACTTGTGGCGCCCCTGCTTTTCATTGGGGTAATATTGCATCTTCTGCCGAGTCTTTTGCTTTCGTAGGGAGTGATTTTCGTTTGCAAGTTTGGTACTAATCCTTCTAGGATTTTCCAAGTGTATATTATCATGTAGCAGCATATTCTGCACTAGGGTTGCCGATAATAGTTAGGACTAGTTAGCTAGTTTGGGTGCCAAACGGTTTTGAGTGTAGTACAAAATGGCTAACGTTAGAATCAGCGCCCTCTGGGGGAAGTGGCCATTACCAATATGGTCACCATCTGGCAACGTAGCTGCACCACTAGCTGATCAGCCCAGCCGAAGTTTACATAACACACGCAGTGCAGCACGCAGGGGCCTAGAGATTGAGCCTGCGTTCACCTTTAGGGCTTTGTCTGAATGTTTTTGCTGTGCGTTATAAGCATTGTTATCCATGGATTGTGTCAAGCATGTGTGTTGTGTGGTACCTGGTGTATGAAGAAGAGTGGTCGAGTGTCGGGCAGTTGACAGCTGCCTGTCTGTTGTTCACAGTTCACAGTAGTTGTGATCAAACACCCATTTGTTCAGTTGCACTGATCGAAATTTATAAGACAGTCGAGTAACTCATAAAGCTGTCAGCAACACTTAGTTGTTTATCACCGTACGAAAGTGGTACGTCTCTCTTCTTAATTGGAAGTGAATCATGGCCGCTTTAAACAATTACAGAGGTACCCTCTCCAGGAAGCCAGGCCAGTTCACTAGGATGATTAATGCCTTTGAGGTATTGATCCAAAGGAATCCAGTTGATTATGTAGAATAAGAAGCTGTTATGGAACTGCTGGAAAATAGACTATAAACTTACACCGTAGCTTCAGCTTTTGATCACCTTGAAAAGCTCTTGATGGGGTTGGAAGATGACAGTGACAGTGTTTGACCAGGTCATACATTCCCTCACCACTCCCCCCCAGAGTGGGAAAAACCAGAGTTCACTGTGTACGAATGTGTAAGGGGGGTGAGAGAGAAACATACTATCCTAAATGGAGAGGCTTCTGAAGTATTGTGACGTTGCCAGAAAAAAATGAACACTTATCAAGTGCTCTAGACATGAGAATGTCACTTAACTATAACATTCATAAATTCAAGATCCAAGCTTGATGAGTCAAGGGTCTCGATAGCTATATAAAGTCACTGATGACTAGATATATCAAAGGAACGTAATATTAACGTTTCGGTCTCTCAGGAGAAATGAGAATCCGTTAGGTAACCTCCCCTTTTTTCCTTACTGGGGAAGCCAATAGTCACTATAACACTGGGATCACTCACTCACCCTATTGGAATGGCGGAGGACACGAAATCGTAATGACGCGATTGCAAACAAACCATACCACGGGCGGGGATTGAACTCGCGGTTGGACGAACTATGGCTCAAGACTTGAGCTAGAGTTCGTCACGGCCATACTGACGGGAGATTCGTCTGTAAAATTTGCATTTGTGGTTACAGTGGGGCCTATGCTAACCTTCCTATGGTGTATAACTATACCTAGGTGGATGAATCTTATTGTAGCCAGCTGGCCCAGTGGCTAACGCGTCAGTCTGGAGTTTTAAGACTGACAGCGAGTTCAAGCCCCGCCCGTGGTATGTTTTTTTTTTATGTTACAACGTTTGCCTAGTCTTCTGCTTTTGTAGTGAGTGATTTCTGTGCGCAGATTTGGGACCAGTCCCTCTAGGACTGGTGTAGATTATAATGTATCTATCGCCTGAGTTTCAGGAGTTACAGGTGAAGAGATTTAAAATGTTCCCAGGAATTAAGGTGCTTCACTGAACTTATGCCTGTAGTTAAGGTTCTCTGTACATTCTCTAGATCTGCAGTTTCACCTACATTGAAGGGAGCTGTTAATGTACAGCAGTATTCCAGCCTAGAGAGAAATGACTCAAAAATTATCATCATCATTGGCATGGCATCCCTTATTTTGAAAGTTCTCATTATCCATCGTATCATTTTCCTTAAAGCTGTGATAGTAGCACTGTTGTGATCCTTGAAGGTGGGATCCTCAGACATTACCACTCCCAGGTCCTTCACATTATTTTTTCGCTCTGTTGTATGTTTAGAGTTTGTAGCATATTCCGTTTTAAGTATTGTGTCCTCATGATTCTCATAACGGAGTAAATGAAATTTGTCCTCATTGAGCATTATATTGTTTTCTATGGTTCACTGGAAAACTTGGTTTATATTCACTTGGAAATTAGACATGGTACTATGGTTTACATTTGTCAGTGTCTGATACGAAGATGAGGAACAGGATGGGGACGAGTACTGTACCGTGTGAATCAGAGTTTTTTTTTTCATTTTAGTAGCCTCTGGCTTGACTCTGTTCATTACTCTTTGTTGTGAATAAAGAGGCACAATACCGAATCTGGACCAATACACAAATAACCCGAATATCGGAGACTGAAATTTATGATGTTTCGGTCCAACTTGGACCATAAACTAGTCACATTGACTGTGTGCTAGTTACTTATGAATTACTCTTTGTGCTCTTTTGGTTAGAAAGTTGAAGATCCATGTACCACTTTTCCAGTTATTCTTTTAGCAGTCAATTTATGCACTCTTAAACCATGATTGCACTTGCTGATGGCTTTTGCAAAGTCTGTGTATACTATATATGCATTGTGTGTGCTCTTCAGTGCAACCAAGACCACGTCATGGTGGTCTTGCTCTAAATCTATGTTGCCATGGGTTATGCAACTGTTAAGAATCCAAGTGGTTGGCAGTTATGCTTCTTAGAACTCAAAGGTTTTTATAATGTGGGAAGTTAGAGATATTTTTCTATACTTCTTTGCTACTACTTTCTTGCTACCCTTATGGAGTGGGGTTTTATCCGTTGTTTTGAGGGACTGTGGGATGACACCCGTGTCCAGGCTCCCTCTCCATAGTATACTTAAGGCACGCAAGAGGGGCTTCTTGCAGTTTTGGATAAACACGGAGTTCCACAAGTCTGGGCCAGGGGCAGTGTGTGGGTATGTTGTCAATAGTTTTACCAGAGTCCAGTGGGGTTAAATTTTTGTTAGAAATTTGTATATATTGACAAAGTTTTGAGGCTCGTTCATGAAAAATTCATCCAAATTGTCGATCTTTAATCTGATTAAAGATAAACAACAGCAACTCACTCATTTCTTTGCTGTCATCTTTGTATTTTTTTTTTTATTTTTGAGAAATGACCTCATAATTAATACGGTTTTTGCCTTGTCTTTGTCATTTGAAAAGAAATTTGGGATTTCTTTCAATTTCATTAATTTCTTTAAGCTCCCTCTGTCTCTCCTCAATCCTCTATGAATCATTTAACAGAAGATAAATATTTTTGACTTCACTCTGCTGGTTAGGACACCTGTGCAAATAAATCTGGACTTCGATTAGGTTGTAATCTGAATTAACTGTCTTTGATACTGCTATATTCTGTGCCAGGTCATAATTATTCATGAAAATAAGGTTTAAGTGTATTGTGTTTTCCAGTCTAGTTGGCTCCACTATTCTTTGGCTTATGGTGAATTTATTGCAGGAATTCAGCAACTCGTGTGTGTGACTTTCAATCTCAGCTGCCTCCAGGGATTATCTCTGCTATAGCATTATTTGATACATTTTTCCATTTTGTATGTGTTAAATTGAAATCACCAAGCAGTAACTGTCTGGAAGGTTTTCCAGACAGTAATCAATGTTCAATAACTGTTCCTTGAACTGTTGGGAGGTTGCATCTAGTGGCTTATATACAACCACAATAACTAGGTTTTGGTTCTCAATTTTTCTTGCTAAAACTTTAACCACATCATTTGTGGTGTTGCTTAACTCTGTGTAAATAAACTATTCTGACTTACAGGTCAGCCCTTACCTTCTTGTCTGTTCTTTCTGTCTCAGCTAAATAAGCTGTACCCTGTTATCCATATTTCTTTGTTAAAGTGGACTTTTGTGTGGGTCTCAGTGATTGTCGCAAACATCGCATTAGACTCCGAGGAGTCCACTGATGAAAAGTATTTTGATGTTGGTGGATGGCTTAAGGCTCTGTATATTGACGGAGGCATTAACCCCCCCGAAACTCTCTCCAGGTAATATTAGCAAATACAAATGATGTCTTATTGCGTGTTTGTTGGGGAGAGGGAATATTTTTATTGACATCAACACCACACATCACAATGAACATCACGCCAGACATCACTACACACACCAAACATCACCACACACACCAAACATCCCCACACACACCAAACATCACCACACACACACCAAACATCACCACACACACCAAACATCACCACACACACCAAACATCACCACACACACCAAACATCACCACACACACCAAACATCACCACACACACCAAACATCACCACACACACCAAACATCACCACACACACCAAACATCACCACAACACAACCAAACATCACCACACACACCAAACATCACCACACACACCAAACATCACACACACACACCAAACATCACACACACACCAAACATCACCACACACACCAAACACCCCTACCAACACACCACACACCACCAAACATCACCACACACACACAAACATCACCACACACACCAAACATCACCACACACACCAAACATCACCACACACACCAAACATCACCACACACAAACATCCCAACACAATCACCACACACACCAAACATCACACACACACCAAACATCACCACACACACCAAACATCACCACACACACCAAACATCACCACACACACAAACATCACCAAACAACATCACCACACACCAAAACATCACCACACACACCAAACAACACTCACCACACACACCCAAACATCACCACACACACCAAAAAAATCACCACACACAACATCACCAACACAAATCACCACACACAAACATCACCACACACAAATCACCACACACACACCAAACATCACCACACACACCAAACATCACCACACACACCAAACATCACCACACACACACCAAACATCACTACACACACCAAACATCCCCACACACACCAAACATCACCACACACACCAAACATCACTACACAAACCAAACATCACCACACACGCACCAAACATCACTAAACATCACAATACGCCTCGCTACGCATTACACCATCATAGTTATTCCATACCCCACAGTAAACTACAAAATATTGGTAGATCAGTGAGAGGGAAGGGGAGACGAGACGTGAGGGGAGCGGAGAGGGGATGGGAAGCCGTAGGTGAGAAATGAAGGAAGAATAACGGGAATGTGAGGGGATTACAGACATGGTGACTGAGGGGAGAGCAGGAGGACACTGAGGGGGACCTCTACTGACATAATCAATGCCTTCACAACCTTCATAGTTCATGATTCACTCACCTCCCTAACATTACCTTCATTTTTTGTTATGAAACATATATAAAACGTGATGAGGTTGGTGCCAGCTGTGTTCCAGAGATTTCATTTGGTCAAATGACTATTCTAGGAATGAATACTAAATGGTTATAACTAGGACCATAATTTTTAAAGGGATGGACCAGTAAGCCAGCGGAAGGCCTCTATCAGATGACCAAAAGCTCCAACGGCGGGTCATCATCTAAGACCCGCGTCAGGAAACACTTGTCTTGTTTCCTGACAAACCTTACCTAACCTCTAGGAATGAATGATCTCAGATGAAGAGATGTTTGTGGGAGGGATACAGTCAGAGTGTAGTTGTTACTTGGTAACCGTCTTGTGGTATGGAAGCTGTCTTCTCGGTGTCAGTGAAGTGGAACTAAGTGTAGCACCTTGACAGTATTGACCTTGTACATTATTTTAATTTTTCTTATATTAACACAAAGGGCGTTTCCCACCAAGGCAGGGTGGCCCGACAAAGAAAAACTTTCATTATCACTTACTCAATCACTGTCTTGCCAGAGGCGTGCTTACACTACAACTACAAAACTGCAACATTAACACCCCTCCTTCAGAGTGCCGGCACTGTACTTCCCATCTCCAGGAATCAAGTCCGGCCTGCCGGTTTCCCTGAAACCCTTCAAAAATGTTACCTTGCTTACACTCCAACAGCACGTCAAGTCCTAAAAACCATTTGTCTCCATTCGCTCCTATCTTACACGTTCACGCACGCTTGCTGGAAGTCCAAGCCCCTTGCACACAAAACCTCCTTTACCCCCTCCCTCCAGCATTTTCTAGGCCGACCCCTACCCCGCCTTCCCTCCACTACAGATTTATACACTCTCGAAGTCATTCTATTTTGTTCCATCCTCTCTACATGTCTAAACCATCTCAATAACCCATCCTCAGCCCTCTGGATAATAATTTTGGTAATCCCACACCTCCTAATCTCCAAACTACGGATTCTCTGCATTATATTCATACCACACTTTGCCCTCAGACATGACATCTCCACTGCCTCCAGCCTTCTCCTTGTTGCAACATTCACAACCCATGTCTCACACCCATATAAGAGTGTTGGTATAACTATACTCTCATACATTCCCCTCTTTGCTTTCATGGATAAAGTTCTCTGTCTCCACAAGCTCCTCAGTGCACCACTCACCTTTTTCCCCTCGTTAATTATATGATTCACCTCATCCTTCATATACCCATCTGCTGACACATCCACTCCCAAATATCTGAACACATTCACCTCCTCCATATTCTCTCCCTCCAATCTGATATCCAATCTTCCGTTATCTATTTTTTTTGGTTATCCTCATCACCTTACTCTTTCCTATATTCACTTTTAATTGTTTAGCATGATGGTAGGATTGCTGGTCTCTTTTTCTGTCTCATAAACATGAGGTTGTAGTTATGTCTTGTTACTTCTACTTACACTTAGGTCACACTACACATGCATGTACAAGCATATATATATATACTAACCCCTCTGGGTTTTTCTTCTATTTTTCTTCCTAGTTCTTGTTCTTGTTTGTTTCTGCTTATCTCCATGGGGAAGTGGAACAGAATTCTTCCTGGGTAAGCTATGCGTGTCGTAAGAAGCGACTAAATGCCGGGAGCAATGGGCTAATAACCCCTTCTCCTGTATCAATTACTAAAAACATGATAAGGGAATCCTTATAAACTTTACCTTGTACATAACAGTAATAATACCTGAATCTTTTCAGTGCTAAAGGATCTGCCTGAAGGAGATATCTATTGTGCCTTGTACATCTATATTGCCTCTACTATTGAGCAGGCACGAGATACGTCTTAGAGCTGTTAGCTTGTTGCCAGTCTTAATTACAAGATTTACTATGTTCTTCTTCATAGTTTGGAGTCAAATTTCGCCTGTATGATTTACACCTCATTCCCAGGTTCCAGCACACCCACTCATTCTCGCCACTGGTCTAACAATAATATTGTGGTACCTTGAGACCATCATTATTTGTCTTCTCAGAAGTAAATTAACCTGTCATCGTTTACCTTTGGTTGATATAGCTGTAAGCCGGACGTAAGAGCTGGTGGCATTTTCTCTCTTGGATGAGTAAATGTCAGAATCATCGGGATATGTATGGGGGACTGGAATAAGTTGAAGGAGGTCACTTAAGTAGACATCCCATAACAATGGACCAAGCACTTCTGTGTTTCTCCTATTCCATCGTTTTTTCGCATCCTTCTATTCTTATGTTTGTCCCTCTCCCCCTCTTCTTCTCTCCCCTTACTTCTGCATTACAAAAATATACGAGGATAAGAAATATTATTTTTCATTTCCTTAAAATTCAGAAGCCATTAATGGAAGACCAAGAGGTAGGGCTCACCCGTGAAGCGTAGGTTTCCCAGCTTTGTGAGACACCTGAAGTGCCAAGAGCTAGAGTCTCCCCCATACACTCCGATGCCAGCACTTCATGATTACAACTACCCACTGGTGGTGGGCGCAAGAGCCTTGATAGGTGACCTCCCAGACCGACCTTCAAGATTATACCACTCACTCTACACCACCCAGACTTCACCTTGCAGACCGACCTCCAAGACCGACCTCGCAGTCCCGACCATTTTGAATATACCTTCACCTCTGGCTACACTCCCACAATATATCTCGCAGACTACACCTACAATATACCTCCCAGACTACACCTATGATATTCCTCCCAGACTACGCCTACAATATACCTCCCAGACTACACCTACAATATACCTCCCAGACTACACCTACAATATACCTCCCAGACTACACCTACAATGTACCTCCCAGACTACACCTACAATATACCTCCCAGACTACACCTACAATATACCTCCCAGACTACACCTACAATATACCTCCCAGACTACACCTACAATATACCTCCCAGACTACACCTACAATATACCTCCCAGACTACACCTACAATATATCTCCCAGACTACACCTACAATATACCTCCCAGACTACACCAACAATATACCTCCCAGACTACACCTACGATATACCTCCCAGACTACACCTACAATATTCCTCCCAGACTACACCTACAATATACCTCCCAGACTACACCTACAATATACCTCCCAGACTACACCTACAATATTACTCCCAGACTACACCTACAATATGCCTCCAAGACTACACCTACGATATACCTCCCAGACTACACCTACAATATACCTCCCAGACTACACCTACAATATACCTCCCAGACTACACCTACAATATATATCCCAGACTACACCTACAATATACCTCCCAGACTACACCTACAGTATACTTCCCAGACTACACCTACAATATACCTCCCAGACTACACCTACAATATACGTCCCAGACTACAAATACAATATTCCTCCCAAACTACACCTACAATATACCTCCCAGACTACACCTACAATATACCTCCCAGACTACACCTACAATATACCTCCCAGACTACAAATACAATATTCCTCCCACACTACACCTACAATATACCTCCCAGACTACACCTACAATATACCTCCCAGACTACACCTACAATATACCTCCCAGACTACACCTACAATATACCTCCCAGACTACACCTACAATATACCTCCCAGACTACACCTACAATATATCTCCCAGACTACACCTACAATATACCTCCCAGACTACACCTACAATATACCTCCCAGACTACACCTACGATATACCTCCCAGACTACACCTACAATATTCCTCCCAGACTACACCTACAATATACCTCCCAGACTACACCTACAATATACCTCCCAGACTACACCTACAATATTACTCCCAGACTACACCTACAATATGCCTCCAAGACTACACCTACGATATACCTCCCAGACTACACCTACAATATACCTCCCAGACTACACCTACAATATACCTCCCAGACTACACCTACAATATACCTCTCAGACTACACCTACAATATACCTCCCAGACTACACCTACAATATATATCCCAGACTACACCTACAATATACATCCCAGACTACACCTACAATATACCTCCCAGACTACACCTACAATATACCTCCCAGACTACACCTACAATATACCTCCCAGACTACACCTACAATATATATCCCAGACTACACCTACAATATACATCCCAGACTACACCTACAATATACCTCCCAGACTACACCTACAATATACCTCCCAGACTACACCTACAATATACCTCCCAGACTACACCTACAATATACCTCCCAGACTACACCTACAATATACCTCCCAGACTACACCTACAATATACCTCCCAAACTACACCTACAATATACCTCCCAGACTACACCTACAATATACCTCCCAGACTACACCTACAATATACGTCCCAGACTACAAATACAATATTCCTCCCAAACTACACCTACAATATACCTCCCAGACTACACCTACAATATACCTCCCAGACTACACCTACAATATACCTCCCAGACTACAAATACAATATTCCTCCCACACTACACCTACAATATACCTCCCAGACTACACCTACAATATACCTCCCAGACTACACCTACAATATACCTCCCAGACTACACCTACAATATACCTTCCCATTACTTGGGCTACACAATCAGCTAGCAGCTTAGTCAGCAAAAAGAAACTAGAAAGAACATCTAACTCACACGCATTGATTGCACACGCATTTGAGTGCAGAATTTTTTTTCATGCTCTGTACTATTAATTTTGCGTACATTGAGGTCAGGAGGGCTGGGTTTGCGGGATATAGGTATTCCTTTCTCGGATTATTGAGGTACAGAGTGCTGGGGCTATGGGATACCAGGAATACCTTTCTGGGATCCTGCAGCTACCATAATACACTAAATGATTAGATTGTGGTTGTGTAAGGCTGTTGATAGCTTATGATGAGGGTGTGATTGTACGCATCCTCTCAGTGACATCTCCCACTCAGAGCTCCATTACTCAGTGTACTTTAAAGTGTGTTTTAGGTGAGATCCCAGAGGCTCTACAAAGAGCTGACATAACCTCTCTTCACGAAAGAGGAATCTGAACAATGCCAAACATTACAGACCAGCGACACTACCATCACACGCCATAAAAGTCTTTGAGAAGGTGCTAAGACGTCAACTTACTGATTTTATAGAAGATCACGAACCGGAAAACCTAAGTCAGTGTAGTTTTAGAACAGAAAAATATTGCCTCTGCCAAGACTTCGATAACAAAATCACATCGGCAGAGAAAGGCAAAGAAAACGGTGATATCTACAAGGATTTTATCAAAGCATTTAACAAAAGCGACTTCGGAGAGATAGCCAATGTAATGAGGTTATTGTGTATATAAGGAAAAGTAGGGAAATTGATAATAAATACTAAAAAAAAAAAAAAAATCAGGTCTTAGCAATGTAGCATGTGCCAGAAGGTCTTCTTCTGTGCCCCGTCTTCCTTTTGTTCTTATGAATCCTCCATCTTCTTTCCTTCCACTTCCCTCTTCCACAATAGGGAGATGGGAGACCATGGACCCTTCTCCTCCCTCTCCCTCCTATCTTCTCCCATGTTAAGTGGAATGGAGAAAAGTAGATGAACATAAACAAGGCGTACGAGACGATCCACCTGCTGCTGTAAATACTTACAAATGTTTCTTCCTGACGCTTGTCCCTTGCCAAGTGCTGAGTGTGTCTCCTCCCTCACCGAATATAAAAAAAAAAAATAAGGGACTGCCTTTCACCCCAGGAAAAACGCGTATGTTGTGCTATTTAGATAAAACTTGAGTTTGACTCGGAGAATAAGTTTTGTTTTGACAACCACCAGAGTATATTTAGCTTTACATTAATTCCTCGGTTTTTTTTTTGAACATCACCTAACGAATATATTAACTTGATTTTGTATAATATTAACCAAATATAGCCTGACCTTAGGTAAGCTGAACAACATTATTAAGCCGTATTATATTAGGTTAGTTAAAGCAAGGTTAGGCTAGGATGTTAGGTTAGTTTTGGTGCAAAAAATGTATAAGTTACAGGGATTCTCACTTTGGAATTCCCCATTTCCACACAACCAAATCATAGTCCCGATTTACCTCTATCCAACATATCAAACCCCATCCCTCTAGCCTCAATACCGCAAGTTCCACAGGTTCTTTAAAATATATTTACAAATAAAAATCTCGTAAATTTAACTTTTTTGACCGTTTTAAGTTTACGTTACTAGCGACTCTTAAGTTGAAATCTAAAGTTAGCTACGATGTTACCTGGAACTCTCAAAATTAGAGGCTTCGCGTTCTGAAATGTTCCTTATACACAGGATAAATTTATTAGGGTATTTCTCAACTTTTCCTCTTTTTTATTCAAAAATTTTCCATTGTGATTTTCATTGGGAAATTCCTTCTTTATTAGCAGTTAAGGCTTAGGAATAATGGGGCTTGGAGTGGCGTGGCGTGTATGGAATTCTAGCTATCCTCCCTTCCCTTCGATCGAGCCTCATTGCTTTTTATTTGTCCCGTAGTTCGGTTGGTAGAGCACTCAGCTCACAAATTGAGTGTCCGTGGTTCGATCCGCAGTACGGGTGAAAACATTGGGGCGTGTTTCCTTAAGACACCTACTGTCCCTGTTCACCTAGCAGTAAGTAGGTACCTGTGTGTTAGCTGACTGGCGTGAGTCACGTTCTGGTGGGTAAAATTAGCTTAAGTTGCCAGAAATGCTCTGCATAACCAGGGGCTTTCTATATAGAATGTCATTCATTTCAGCTTTGGTCTTTATAAGTCGTATTATGTACTTGTAGAAATAAAGACTTAATATTATTATAATTATTATTAGTGAGGGAGTCACACCTCCAGAGACTTCGCAAAGTCAGTCTCGAGTGCCAGGAATGGCTCAAATGGAGCACAGCTTTTGAGAGTTGAAAGCCTCATACCAGCAAGAACCTCAGCCCTGACACCACTTTAACCCAAGATGTGCTGTACCCCAGCTACAGGGTATCCACGACTCACTGTGTACAGCCCTTTGGCTGCCCCCGTCAAAGGGCTGTACACAGTAGTACACTTGAGGTGAATGCTCACCATCCCCCTGCCATAGGGCTGTAAATTCGGGGGTCACTGCCGGGTCAACACATGAAGACCCGGGTCAGAATTCGTCCTGGCAAACCTACCAGAACCTGAACTTGATCCTACAAATTCTTCCCCATGAATAAAATATGAATAAACTGGAGAAAGCGTGGTGGGGTTGAGTCACACTCATACTCATTACTCATGACATACTTGGTCCGTGTCCAACTTCCACCCTCTTCCCTCTCTCTCGCTCCCCTTCCCTCCCTCACTCACTTTCCCTTTCCTATCTTACATTTCTCTTCCCTCTTTCATTCTCCTCTTCGCTCATTCGCTCTCTCTTTTCCCTTCACTTATTTCTTGTTAACATTAAATTTTCCTTCCTTATATTCCTTCCGCCATGTTTAACCCACTGTTTCTTTGTTTTCATTCTCTTTACCATTCCTTTCCTCCTTGTTTACCTAACATCACTGTCGTCTTGTCGACTCTCATTCTTTTATCCAATCAATCCCTTCCTTCTCTCGTCCCTCCCATTTCCTCCACTTTTCTTGTCGTATCTCCCAGCTCTCCCATCATATTTCATCATTTGTTTCAATTCCATCTTCCTAACCATTCTTATTTGCCTTTCCCTTTTCCTTTCTAATTCACTCTCTGACATTTTACCAACTGACAAAGCATTTGACAGCAACTTTCTTCGTCAGTGTTAGATGTTCACACACACACACACACACACACACACACACACACACACACACACACACACACACACACACACACACACACACACACACACACAATATATATATATATATATATATATATATATATATATATATAGCCAGGGGAGCGAACCCATGTGTTTTAGCCCGCCTCATTGTGAGCGAAAATTCACGACTCTCTAACCCACCAGACCATCCAATCCTACAAAGATCACGCACCCAGCAGTGCTAGGTGTTCTTCCTTGATACAAGGACATACAGTGGAGTGTGTGCACCAGAGCTAATTTCATTCTACTCGCCGTTTGGGGAGTGGAATGGGTTCGAGTCCTTGGCTAGTCGCAGTGTTCTTATTGATTAAATACCACTCGTTCGTGGATACAATAATATAAATACTGCTTGTGGAGTCTAGTACTCCAAACGGAGTAGAATGAAATTAGCTCAGAGGCACCCACACCACCGTATTTCCTTGGATCAAGGTAAAACACCAAGCCCTGCTGGGTGTTTGATTCTTGTAAGATTTGGTGGTCCTGTGGGTTAGAGCATCATGTGATTTTCGCTCACCATGAGGCGGCCAAACGACATGGGTTCGAGTCCTGGCAAGTGGCAGTATTTTATATATATTATATATATATATATATATATATATATATATATATATATATATATATATATATATATATATATATATATATGTTGTGCCGAATAGGTAAAATTGGTCAGTTAACAGGAACTCATTTAAGATTAAGGCCTTTTTAAAATTTTCTCTTAAACGTTTAAAGATATATTTTTTTCATTTATGTTAATGTAAAAATTAATAATTTAGGCTATGCATGACATGTCCTCCATAAATTACACCTGAAATATATCCTGACACTCACCTGCATCATTCTGGGTCGGGTGTAAGGTCGTATGTGAGGTGATATCTCAGCCTTATAAGCCTTCTGCTGTTCTATTATTTTTTACAAGTCCTTTATAATGTGGAAAATCAGTGAATGTTGTGCGTATATAAAACCCTGATTTATGTAACCCTGAATTAAAGTTGTATCAAGGTGGTCCATGCATGAGAGAGATATAATCCTCTCTCATAAAAAAATAGTATTGATTTTATCATGCATATTGGTTCACTTTTATATAAATTAGAATAATTTATAATTAATATAATTTGTGAGTAATTTATGCTATGCCTGACATGTCACTCATAAATTTCACTTGACATGTGACTTAGCAAAATTTTAATTTGACTCCCACGCATAGCGTGTTGAGTCAGGTGTAAGATCATATGTAAGGTGAAATCTCACCCTTATGTCTTCTCCTGTCGTATCATTTTTTACAGTTTCTTGATTATGTAAGAAATCGCGAAAGTTAGCTTAATATCTTTATTATGCACCCCATTGCAATCATGTGGGAAAATCTCGAAAGTATTTGGAAATTCATTAGTTTTTTCAAACACACACAAACACACACACACAGACAGCACGGATTCCGGGAAGGCAAATCCTGTGTAACAAACCTCGTAGAGTTCTATGATAAAGTAACAGAGGTAAGGCAAGAGAGAGAAGGGTGGGTTGATTGCATTTTCCTGGACTGCAGGAAGGCCTTCGACACTGTTCCTCACATGAGATTAGTAAAGAAGTTGGAAGAACAAGCACGTATAACAGGAAGGGCACTGGAATGGATCAGGGAATACCTCACAGGGAGGCAACAACGGGTCATGGTGCGTGATGAGGTATCACAGTGGGCGCCTGTGACGAGCGGCGTACCGCAGGGGTCAGTCCTAGGACCAGTGTTATATGTAAATGACATGACGGATGGGATAGACTCAGAAGTGTCTCTGTTCGCAGATGATGTGAAATTAATGAGGAGAATCACATCGGATGAGGACCAAGCAGGACTTCAAACAGACCTGGACAAGCTTGATATCTGGTCTAGCAACTGGCTTCTCGAATTCAATCCCACCAAATTCAAAGTAATGAAGATCGGAGAAGGGCAAAGAAGACCGATGACAGAGTACAGGCTAGGCGGACAAAGACTACAAACCTCGGCAAAGGAGAAAGACCTTGGGGTGAGTATAACGCCAAGCACATCTCCGGAGGCACACATCAACCAGATAACTGCGGCAGCATATGGTCGACTGGCAAACCTAAGATTAGCGTTCCGTTACCTTAACAAGGAATCGTTCAAGACACTGTACACCGTGTACGTCAGGCCCATACTAGAATATGCAGCACCAGTCTGGAACCCACACCTGGTCAAGCACGTAAAGAAACTAGAGAAAGTGCAAAGGTTTGCGACAAGGTTAGTTCCACAACTCAGGGGTCTGTCCTATGAAGAAAGGTTGAGGGAAATAGGACTAACAACACTGGAGGAAAGAAGGGTCAGAGGAGACATGATAACGACATACAAAATACTGCGGGGAATCGACAAGGTAGACAGTGACAGGATGTTCCAGAGAGGGAACACAGAAACAAGGGGACACAACTGGAAGCTGAAGACTCAGATGAGTCAAAGGGATGTTAGGAAGCATTTCTTCAGCCACAGAGTAGTCAGGAAGTGGAATAGTCTAGAGAAAGATATAGTGGAAGCAGGAACCATACATAGTTTTAAGACGAGGTATGATAAAGCTCATGGAGCAGGGAGAGCAGAGACCCAGTAGCGGACAGCGAAGAGGCGGGGCCAGGAGCTGAGTCTAGACCCCTGCAACCACAATAAGGTTAGTACAATTAGGTGAGTACACATACATAGTTTTAAGACGAGGTTTGATAAAGCTCAGGGAGCAGGGAGAGAGAGGACCTAGTAGCAATCAGTGATGGAAATAAATGGTATAAAATACCGACACAATGGAAAAATAAACACATAAGCAGTATAATGTGATCCTTTATTGACAACGTTTCGCCCACGCAGTGGGCTTTATCGAGTCACAAACAGATCTACGTGGAAAAAGAGTAACATGAGTATTTATAAGATTTAGTCAGGTGGAGAATGCTGGGTCAGGTGGAGAAAGCTGCATGTGACAGTCTTCAAAGTAGTGTGATAGTTTAAAACCTTGTGTGACTTATAGGACCTGCAGTGTTCCATTCTTGAGTTCTATGTGGGATAGCGATGAAGAAGTTTCTTGGCAATAGGTTCAGCTATGTTGTAGAAGCCGTTGTTCTGGTTGAAGTTGTTGGATATACAGATAAGTGATGATTCCAGGATTCTTCGGTATTGAGTGTTGTCTTCTCTGGCGATGAGTCTTGCGTTTCTGTAGTTGATTAAATGGTTGTGTAAATTTCGGTGTTGAACACAGGCATTTCT
This sequence comes from Cherax destructor, assembly GCA_009830355.1. NCBI lineage: Eukaryota > Metazoa > Arthropoda > Malacostraca > Decapoda > Parastacidae > Cherax > Cherax destructor. The sequence continues at coordinate 59,293 of WNWK01004414.1, read as the reverse complement.
TGAGTCGTCAGATCTGCCTGCGTACTGGTGTTCTGAAATGCGTGTTTAGAGCTCTCTGGATGTTTCGCCAACGTATAATTTGCTGCAGCCATTACAAGGAATTGTGTAAACCCCTGCCGTGGATTGAAGCTTGTCCTGTCTGTTACTGGTAATGTCCTTGATGGTGGTGGATGTGGAGGTAGATACTTGGAATGAGGTATTGGAAAAAATGTTGGAAACGTGTTTGGCAATGGAGTTGGTGGGGAGGACTATGTATCTCTTCTCAGCAGTGTCTTCTCATGTTACTCTTTTTTCAGGTAGATTTGTTTGTGACTTGATAAAGCCCACTGCGTGGGCGAAACGTTGTCAATAAAGGATCACATTATACTGCTTATGTGTTTATTTTTCCAGCAATCAGTGAAGAGGCGGGGCCAGGAGCTATGACTCGACCCCTGCAACCACAAATAGGTGAGTACACACACACACACACACACAAACACACACACTCTCACTACGGTTCAACGGAGGCCATTCTTTTTAGGAATTATTTTAGTTTTAAAAATTATTTTTAGTTTGTGTGGATGGCTAGCATCAACACTGAAACAGAATGATGAAATATCGAGGTACCGATGTTGAAATTCTTACAGATTCTTTTCAGTATTGAAAATATTCAGAAACAAACTAAAGCATGCTCTCACATAGAGACGTTAAGATCTCCATTAAACTTTCTCACTCACTTTCTTCCTTTCTTTCGCTCTCTTTGAATTCCCTCTAATTCTTTCTCTTTTTTTTTTATTTTGGCTCTTCATATAGTAGAGCCAAAATATTATTTTTTTATTAACACATCGGCCGTTTCCCACCAAGGCAAGGTGGCCCGAAAAAAAAAACTTTCATCATTACTCACTCCATCACTGTCTTGCCAGAGTGCCGGCACTGTACTTCACATCTCCAAGAAACAAGTCCGGCCTGCCGGTTTCCCTGAATCCCTTCATAAATATTACCTTGCTCACACTCCAACAGCACGTCAAGTCCTAAAAACCATTTGTCTCCATTAGCTCCTATCTAACATGCTCATGCACTCTTGCTGGAAGTCGAAGCCCCTCGCACACAAAACATCCTTTATCCCCTCCCTCCAACCTTTCCTAGGCCGACCCCTTCCCCGCCTTCCCTACACTACAGATTTATACACTCTCGAAGTCATTCTATTTCGTTCCATCCTCTCTACATGTCCAAACCACCTCAACAACCCCTCCTCAGCCCTCTGGATAATAGCTTTGGTAATCCCACACCTCCTCCTAATCTCCAAACTACGGATTCTCTGCATTATATTCACACCACATATTGCCCTCAGATATATCTCCACTGCCTCCAGCCTTCTCCTTGTTGCAACATTCACAACCCATGCCTCACACCCATACAAGAGCGTTGGTATAACTATACTCTCATACATTCCCCTCTTTGCTTCCATGGATAAAGTTCTTTGTCTCCACAAACTCCTCAGTGCGCCACTCACCTTATTGCCCTTGTCAGTTCTATGATTTACTTCATCTTTCATAGACCCATCTGCTGACACCTCCATTCCCAAACATTATTAAAACAGTAAATACCAAACTTTAACATTAAAAGCAATGAAATCAGCATCAACAATATTAACATCAACGTTAATATTAACAATATCACCAACATCAACGTTAATATTAACAATATCACCAACATCAACAATACCATCAATAGCACCAGCAACAACAAAATATCATCAACAGCAACAACAACAACAAGGTTGAAAAAATGAGGCATTAGTCCAACATTTAGGAATCTTTATTACGGAAACGTTTCCATAATAAAAACAGAGAAAGGTTGCACAAGTGACTCATTCTGCAACTTACCAGTTATCTAAACATTATCATTAATTATTATTATTGCTATATAATTATATATTAATATTGTGTATTTTAATATTATTATTATTATTATTATTATTATTATTATTATTATTATTAGTAGTAGTAGTAGTAGTAGTAGTAGTAGTAGTAGTAGTAGCAATAGTAGTATTAGTAGTAGTAGTAGTAGTAGTAGTAGTAGTAGTAGTAGTAGTAGTGGTAGTAGTTGTGGTAGTGGTAGTAGTAAGGAAAGCTAATTAGGTAACTCACGCGTTGAAAGAATAATCGAATCAATTATGAGAGATCGGAGCGAATTATTAAATTTTACGAGCAATGAAAAAATAAATTATGGTATATACACCGTGAGACGTGTGTGTTTATACTGTGTGGCGTGTGTGTTTATAATGTGAGGCGTGTGTGTTTATACTATGTGGCGTGTGGGTTTATAATGTGGGGCGTGTGTGTTTATACTGTGTGGCGTGTGTGTTTATAATGTGAGGGTGTGTGTTTATTCTGTGTGGCGTGTGTGTTTATACTGTGTGGCGTGTGTTTATAATGTGAGGCGTGTGTGTTTATTCTGTGTGGCGTGTGTGTGTTTATACTGTGTGGCGCGTGTGTGTGTTCATACTGTTGCGTGTTTGTGTGTTTATACTGTGTAGTGTTGTTTACATTGTGTGGCGTGTGTGTGTGTGTTTATACTGTGTTGCGTGTGTGAGTTCATACTGTGTGGCGTGTGTGTTCATACTGTGTGGCGTGTGTGTGTGTGCTTATACTGGGTGGCGTGTTTGTGTGTGTTTATACTGTGTTGCGTGTGTGTGTTCATACTGTGTGGCGTGTGTGTGTGTGCTTATACTGGGTGGCGTGTGTGTGTGTGTTTATACTGTGTTGCGCGTGTGTTTATACTGTGTAGCGTGTGTGTTTATGCTGAGGCGTGTGTGTTCATACTGTGTGGCGTGTGTGTGTTTATACTGTGTGGCTTGTGTGTGTTTATACTGTGTGGAGTGTGTGCGTTTACACTGTGTGGAGTGTGTATGTTTATACTGTGTTGCGTGTGTGTGTTCATACTGTGGCGTATGTGTTTATACTGTGTGGAGTGTGTGTTAATACTTTTTGGCGTGTGTGTGTTTATACTGTGTAGCGTGTGTGTTCATGCTGAGTCGTGTGTGATTATACTGTGTGGCGTGTGTGTGATTATACTGTGTGGCGTGTGTGTGTTTATACTCTGTGGCGTGTGTGTGTTTATACTGTGTGGCGTGTGTGTTTATGCTGAGTCGTGTGTGTTTATACTGTGTGGCGTGTGTTAACTGGAGTGGGTTTCGGGGGTCAACGCCCCCGCGGTACGGTCTGAGACCAGGCCTCATGTTGGATCAGGGTCTGATCAACTAAGCTGTTACTGCCGGCCGCACGCAAACTGACGTGTGTCTATGCTGTGTATATACTCAATGGAGCCATTTGTATATACCCTGTGAGGCGTGTATATAAACCGTGTTATGCATATGTATACACAATAAGTGGGTATATACACTGAGTACATGAATATATATGTCGTAGGGAAAATATATATGCAATAAACCGTTTGTATATACGAGCGCATTAATATACCTTGCGAGGAGAGTGAATATACTTAGTGAGATTTAGTGTATGTACTCCGTTAGGAGTATGTAAATATACTGAGGCTTGAGTATATATGCAGTAAGACTTAGTTATATTATTAATAAGTTTGCATTTAAAACATAAGTAATTTATTTATAGTGTGCTTACAAACATGCTCCAAGAGGGTGTGTATATATATGTATATGTATATATATATATATATATATATATATATATATATATATATATATATATATATATATATATATATATATATATATATATATATATATATATATATATATGCAAGACAACCACTATGAAAAATAGAGGAATTCCAAGCGCTTTCGTGACTACTCACATTATCAAGGAACTATGATAATGAAAGCGCTTGGAATTCCTCTATTTTTCATAGTGGTTGTCTTGCATATTTTGATATCACCTGTTTACTGTGATCTTTTTGCATATATATATATATATATATATATATATATATATATATATATATATATATATATATATATATATATATATATATATATATATATATATATAATGGGGCATGTGAATATATACAGTGAAGTTTGGTTAAGTTCACTAAGAAACTTGGTTATATTCACTGTTAAACGTCTGTACTGAGATTATAGTGCCAGTATTTATACTGAATGGCTTATGCGCCTTACGACTTCTTATAATAGTGGTATTGACCGGCAGTGTCAAAAGCCCCAGCAAGAAACAAACACACTTAACCATCACAAGAGAAAATTTTGGCTCCATAATCACTTTTGTGATCCAATACATCAATAACCAGTGTGTGTTGTGTATCCAAAATGTGCAATTGCCGTCTACGAGACCAACCCGATAATGCACACTGAATACACTCGGCTGGAGTTGCTATCATGCAGAGCAAGTTGCACCATGATGTTCACCAGTTATGGTCCTGGGACCACTGACTTGGTGCCATGATTATCCAAAGTAATCTAGCCATCTACTGATCTTCCGGAAAGGTCAGAATACCACAGCACACTGAAAGGTCACTAGATGATACTGGGATGTGTGTCACTAGATGATACTGGGATGTGTGCCACAGAGTTGAGGTTATATTCACTGTGTTTGTGTGTGTGTGTGTGTGTGCGTGTACTCACCTATTTGTACTCATTTGTGGTTGCAGGGGTCGATTAACAGCTCCCGGCCCCGCCTCTGCTTTTCGCTATTAGGTCTTCGCTGCCCCTGCTCAAAGAGCATTATCGTACCTCATCTTAACGCTGTGTTGGATCCTTCCTCCACTACACTCTCCGGATTGTTCCACTTCCTAAAAGACTGAAGAAATACTTCCTAACATCCCTATGACTCATCTGTGTTGTTAACATCCAGCTGTGTCCCCTTGTTGTTGTGTCCCATCTCTCAAAGTTTCTCTCCCTATCCACCTTGTCAATTTTTGCCACTATTTTATATGTATTTTATATGTCCTCCCTATCCCTCCTGTCCTCCAGTGTCGTCAGGTTGAGTTCCCTTAACCTCTCTACCTAGGACATACCCCTTAGCCCCGAGACTAATCTTGTTCTTATTTTTTGCACTTTCTCAAAATTCTTAACGAGTTTGTCCAGCTGTGGATTCCATACTGGTGCTGCGTACTCCAACATGGGCCTGACGTACACCGTGTGCAGTGTCGTAAATGACTCCTTACTTTGTTGTCGAAATGCTATTCTTAGGTTTGCCATACGCCCATATTCTGCAGCAGTTATTTAGGTGATGTGATTGGTATTTTACCCACCCCAAGATTCGTCTCTTTTAAGTATGGGTTGCAGCTGTCCCCCGAACTTGTACTTCGTGTGTCACTGAGGAAGAATTACGAGTGCAACAGGAAAACACTTCACTGTCATTCAGTCAGTGACTGTCTTGCCAGCAGTGTGCTGACATCAGAGAAGATACGTCTCCAAGCCACAACATCCCCAGCCCTCCTTCAGAATGCAGGCACTGTACTACCCACCCCTCTAGGACTCAGATCCGGTTAACCGGTTTCCTTGAATCCTCTTATATACAGTGTGCTACCTTATTTGATCAACATGTCAGATCCTTAGAACCACTTACCTTCACTTCTGTCTTATACACTCATGCAAGTGTGTTGGAAGTTGACATCTCTAGCACTCAAGACCTACTCTGCCCCTTCCCTCCAACCTTTCATTAGGAGACACTTGCCCCACATTCCAGCCACTCCAGTTTTATACGCCCTCTTGGTCTTCTTATTTCTCTCCATCCTTTTTGTGTCCAGACCCCAATAACTTCTTCTTAACCCTTTGAATTAAACTTCAGGTAAACCCACACCTTCTAACCTCAAAACTCAAAATTCTCTCCATAATATTCACACAACACATTGCAGTCAAACACGACGTCTCCGCTGCCTCCAGCCTCGTTCTCGCTTCAACATTTAAAACCCAGGCACCACTATGTTTTGATACATTCCCCTTCTTGCCTCGATGAATAAAGATCTTTGTCTCCACAGAGGCCTCAGTGAACCACCTCATCACTCATGAAATCAACCGCCGACATCACACTCAAATATCTAAACATATTTGCGTCTCCATACTTTCTTCCTCCAATTTTGTATTTAGTCTCTCATATATATTACGTTGTCTTGCTGTTTCCTAAGCTCGTTTTTAATTTCCTCTTTAACACACCCTCCCAAATTCATTTACTAACATTTCTAACTTCTGTCTACACCTCTGCACACCACCCTAGCACTCACTTCTTCTATAATTCCATCTATAAGAACGTTGGACCACCATAATGACATCACACATCTCTAAGGCATGCTTTTACATACTCTAACTTGAGGTTTGTTATCAATTATTATTATTATACTCAAAGGGGAAGGGCTTAACCCGTAGGATTATACAACGCCTGTGGGGAGGGGAGTATGTGGAAGGTATTCAGGCTCAATTCAGGGAACTTGGGCATAGATCTAATTCCCTAGATCAAGAGCCCCTCACCAGCATCAAGGAACCTTCCTTGAAGGATTTGTTATCCATATAAACACACTTTGCTGCTTTAAGTAATCGGTCATCTATCCTATACACTTGCAACATATCCCACATTGCTCACCTCTCCTCCCTATCATACGCCTCTTCTAAATCCTTTATTGCAATGACAAGTTTCTTACTTTTATCTCAACACTGTTCACTATATATCCCCTACTCTAAAACCTTGTTGATCCTCTGCAGTCATATTCTCAAGTGTTACAAATATTTGTTTCAATGATAACGCTTCAGTACATTTTAACTAATATGTTCAATAGGCTATTTTATAAGCTACTTTCCTTGTCAACATCATTCACTCCATCTCTGTCTTGCCAGAGGCGTTCCTACACTACAGTTTAAAAAACTGCGACATCAACATCCCTTCTTCAGAGCACAGACACTGTACTTCCCACCTCCAGGACTCAGGTCCCCTGAATCCCTTCATAAATATTACTTTGCTCACACTCCAACAGCATGTCAAGTCATAACCATTTGTCGCCACTCTTATATAACAAGCTCACGTATGCTTGCTGAAAGTTGTGGCATGCAAAGAGTATGTTACAATTTATTCGGCGTATGCACACACTCCTATATAGGCTGCCTCCCAAGCAGGGAACTCAATTAGAGTGCCCTATTTTCATTTACCCCTGGTACTCCCAATTTACAAGCTACACCTATTGGTCAGAGGAATTGGACCTTTTGGTCTTCTTCGTCAGACCGAACCTAATTACCCCCCAATCCTCCCATCCCTATCTCATCCTCCCCACCACCTTTTTTCCCCTTTCCTCACCCCTCCCCACCCCACTCCCCCTTTCCTACCCCTCAACACACCCATTTCCTCCCCTCTCCTGACTACCATTTCCTCCCCTCCTCACCCCCTTTCCTTCCCCCTCCCCACCCCCTTTTTACCATCTCTTTGTAGCTCTGGGGTCCTCCCCTCTGGCATTATGGTTTCTAGGTAGGGGATGTGTACTGGGGTTCATCCTGCTCCGTGAGGTCCCTCGGGGGTGATGTGGTTTGCCATGGAATCTGAATTGTCTGAAGGTGTCCTGCTCCTTTCCCGGATTTCTGAGAAGTGGGCGGGGTGTCCTTCGGATAATAGGTGAACCTCCAGAAGCTGTCTGTCCGTTCTGAGAGGTGGCAGCCGAAGGAGGTATGCTTTTGGTGGGTGTCCGACAGTCCTTTCTTTTGTCCGCTAAGGTGGCTCGGTAGATGTGAGGCTGCTATCCTGGAGCGCTGGTTTACTGGTGTGAAGTGTAGGGTATGGCACGGGTTCCACACTGCATCTTTACTGCCAGTGGCCTCGAGTGACTGTCCCTCCGTTGTCCCTCTTATTTTTTTCTTTCCTTCTTTCTTTTTTTCTTAAAATAACAAGAAAGGAGATAACACAGAAGAAGCACCTTTATTATGTTGAGTCTTCATTCAGTGAAACCCTTCCTCCTCCTAGGTCCCTTTTTGATCCCAAACCCTGTACTGACTCGGCTTTCTTATTGGACCATTCTCTAGACTCTTCTCATACCCCTGTACCTTCTGCTGGTGGTGCTGCATCACCTGCTCCAGGTGCTGAGGCACCACCTGTTTCTGCTCATGCCGCTGCTTCTTGCATGCCTTTAACAATGCATCCGGCTTCCCTGAATATGGTGCCACAGTTTTTGGATTGCCCACCTCCCTCAGTCTCTTCCATATAACTGCCATAGATAACATACTGGTCACCATTTGTAAACACGCTACTCTCAATTCTTGCAGTGGTACTGTGGTCTTACCGTGTACCATTGTACAGAGTGATTTTTTGTCTTGCGGTGATGATATTTTAGAACAATTAGCAATTCAGGACCTTCCTGTTCTTAAGGTAGATACATACATCCTGCCCGCTAGTGGGCGGAGGCGCTTTTCTAGTAACATTGCCCGGTTAAACTTCGACTGCCATGACTTTCCGTCCTCTGTCTATATTGCAGGCCATCGCCTAGGTCCATAAAGTAGTCCCCACTCCCCAACAATGTCGTAATTGCTGGCGTTTTGAACACCCCACTAAATACTGCAGATCTGCGGCAGAATGCCCAGTCTGCGGTGCAGCAGATCATTCCAATATGTCTTGTAGTCTTCCTCCCTCTTGTCTCAATTGCAATGAATCTCAACCTTCTTTTTCACGCCGTTGTCAAGTCTATTGTAATGAATGAGAGATTAGTTACATATCTTAAGGAGCGTGAGGGCCTTTCTTACACTATGGCTGTCTCTCAGCTCCACCTTCAGGGAAAACTTCCTGGTGTCCCTTATGCTCGAGTAACCCGGAGACCTTCAACCTCGATGATCCTCCCACCTCCCAGTCCCTCGTGTCTTCCGGGGTCACCCCTGTGTCTAATTCTTTTGCAGATTTATCCTCTGAAACTCCTACCTCCGCACCTCTTCCTCCTTCTACTTCTTCATCTCGCTCGCTTCTCAGTCTACGAGACCTTGCATACCTACACTTTCTTCGTATCTATCACCTGTAAAGTCGAATCTATCTTCTACCTCAGGGTAGGTTCTCACCCCCTTTCCAACTCTCACACGAAGGTGGAGGTTCACCCACCCTCATGTAGTCTCCTCTCCTCCTGTTCCCTCCCTGTCTTCTTCCTCTTCTGCCCCTGCTAACCCATCTCTCCAGGTTCATACTCCCCGCACCCCTCAGACCTCTTTGGTTGCCTCCATAGTTACTCCGACCTCTACTTTCTCTACTTCTCCTGTCTTCGACATCATGGTATCGTCAGCTTCCCTAACTATATTGCAAAGACACCAACGTGCCTCTTTCTACCCCTTCTTTTTCATGACTCTCGCAACAATCCTTTCTTTTGCAACATTCTTGTTCCTCCTTGCTTACACGCTTACCGTTGCCCCCACAGGTTGACTTTACTGATCCTAAAAGCCCATAGGTTTTATCGTTTCTTATTGTTGCCATTTTTATTTCTGTAAATAATGTCTTTTTTACAATGGAATATTCGTGACCTCAGGAGCAATTGGGAAGAACTCCCTCTCGTGCATTCTGTAGTTCAGATATCGCGTTTATAATTTCTTCTCTACCGCTGCCCATCTTGTTGTTGGGTGATTTTAACGCTCACCATCATCTGTGGGGAGGGTCCCACTGTGATTCTCAAGGTGATCAGTAGGAGAGACTTCTCGCTTCTCATCGTTTTCATGTTTTAAATACGGGTGATCCTACCCATTTTCGCTCTCGCTCTCAGTCTCTCTCCTGCATTCATCTTTCTATCTGTTCCTCAACAATTGCACTTGATTTCGCTTGGTCTGTTCTTCCAGATTTACATGACAGTGATCACTTTCCAATTCTTCTTACTTCTACTTCATATGGCCGACCGCTTCGTAACCCTCGTTGGCAATTTGCGCGAGCAGATTGAGACTTATACTCTTACCACCTGTTGTGAGGACCCCCTTTCGTCCTCTATTGATGAACTGGCACACCAATTTTCGACCTTAGTTTTAACTGCGGCGGCACGTTCTATCCCCCAAACCTCAGGTAGGCATTCTCAGACTTGCATACCTTGGTCTCTTGCATGCGCCCGTGCAGTGCGTTTGAAACATTTGGCGTGGGGCCGTTATCGATATAATCGTACCTCGAAGTGTCTGTTGGATTTTAAGTGGGCAAGGGCAGTTGCTCGCCTCGTCATACGTGACGCTAAAGGCACTTGTTGGCAAGACTACGTGTCTACCATTACCTTGTCTTCTCCTATGTGTGCGATTTGGAAAAAGGTGAGGAAGTTGTGTGGCAAGTACACTCTGGACCCAACTCCTGTTTTTCGGGTTGCTGGAATTAATGTTGCAGAACCTCTAGAAGTTGCTATGGAAATCGGGAACTGTCTTGTCCATATCTCCCAAGGGCTTCACCTTTGTCCCTCGTTTCTTGCGTCTAAGCCTGCCAAGGAGCAATTGCCCTTAGATTTCTCCTTTGATGGAATGGAGCCATATAACGTACCTTTCACTATCCTAGAATTAGAGTCCACGCTTTCCGTTTTCCGGCCTTCGGCAGCAGGATCTGATGATATCAATATCGGTATGCTACAACATCTACATTCTACGGCCCTTCCAGTTCTTTTACGTCTTTTCAATCTTATTTGGGGGCGAGGGGTTCTCCCTCAACAATGGAAATCTGCTATTGTACTACCGTTTCACAAACCGGGCAACTCGGGGCTTGATGCCTCCCACTATCGTCCCATTGCCCTGACCAGTGTAGTCTGCAAGGTGATGGAACGATTGGTAAATAGACGTCTGATGTGGTTCTTTGAGACTCACAATAGTCTTTCCCCTCGCCAATATGAATTTTGCAAGGGCCGATCTACTTTAGACCCCTTGCTCCACTTAGATATGTATATTCGAAATGCCTTTGCTAACAAACACTCCGTCCTAGCGGTCTTTTTTTATCTAGAGAAGGCATATGACACCACTTGGAGGTATAACATTTTCGCCCAAGCCCACTCCATAGGCCTTCGCGGTAATCTACCAAACTTCCTTGCTGCTTTCTTATCCGACAGATATTTTCGGGTTCGTGTTGGCGCCTCGCTTTCCTTAGACTTTCTACAAGCTGAGGGAGTCCCACAAGGTTGTGTCCTTAGCAATATCCTTTTTCTCTTAGCTATAAATGACCTACCTTCCGTTCTTCCTTCCTTCAGGATGTGATTGACCGAGTTTCCCATTGGACCACTTCTCATGGCTTTAAATTTTCTAGTACGAAAACTCGATTCATTACCTTCACTAGACGTCCGCTTATCCCAGATACTCCATTGTACTTACACGGTTCACTACTGGAATGTGATACGGTCAAGTTTCTTGGCCTGCTCTTTGATCGCCAGTTGACACGGAGACCTCACATTTCTTCTTTAAAGGCAACTTGCCATGGTCGGCTGAATCTCCTTAAAGTTCTCGTGCATCGTTCATGAGGAGCAGATCGTCGCACTCTCCTCCGTTTGCATTCCACCCTAGTCTTGTCCAAACTGGATTACGGTGATTAAGTCTATTCTGCGGCCTCTCCCGCAATTCTTTCTAAGTTAGATCCCATTCATCATCAGGGTCTACATTTATGCCTTGGTGCATTTCGTTCATCCCCTGTTGAAAGTCTCTATGCAGAGGCGAATGTTTCTTCCTTAGCTGATCGTCGTGATGCTCATTATCTTCATTATTTTGTCCGCGCTCATTATCTTCGAGTTCCTTCTACGTATAGGTTAGTCTCAGATATTAGTTGGAACCCTCTATTTGTTCGATGCCCCTGCCTACTTCACTCCGGTCTTCTCTCCAGTATGGGCCAACAGGCCTGCTGCAGTGTTCCTCCTTTCTTATGTTCTTATTTAGCGTCTGCCTTTTCCCTTTTCCCTTGGGAAGTTCCGACGGTTCATGTATGTTCTCCCCCACTACCGTGCGCCAAAGCTTTCTTACCTACGCCTGCTACTCGCTCTCTTTTTCTCGAGCACTTCCGGTCACGTGCTCATGCCATTGCTGTTTATACAGATGGTTCTAAATCTTCTGATGGAGTGGGGGTCGCGGCAGTATTCCCTGATGAAGTTGTCCGAGGCCACTTGTTAGACTTAACTAGTATTTTTATTGCTGAGTTGTATGTCATCCTCATAGCGCTTCTCCGTATTACATATATGTCTCCTTCGACGTTTGTGATCATTTCAGCTTCCCTCAGTGCTTTACGAGCCATTCAACAATTAGATTCCCCTCATCCATTAGTCCTTCTTATTCAACAATGGTTGTGCCGAGTAGCGAGCAAAAATAAAGATGTTTTCTGCTGGGTCTCTGGACACGTTGGTGTGCAGGGTAATGAGCAAGCAGATGCTGCTGTGCGGTCAGCGGTGCATGATCTTCTGGTTTCTTATAGAGATATTCCATTCAGAGATTAAATTCCAGTCATCTTAGCCCGTCTCCGCAGCCGTTGGCAACAACGGTGGTCGGACATGCACCGTAACAAATTGCACTCTATTAAATCGCTTTTATGTTTGTGGCCATCTTCTTACCACCGTTGCCGTTCTCGGGAGACTGCATTCTCCTGGCTCCGCAATGGTCATACACACTTTACCCATGGGTATCTCCTGGATAGACGCTCTATTCCTCTCTGTGAGGTTTGTCGGGTCCCTATTTCGGTACTTCACTTTCTTGTAGATTGCCTGGTTTACCAGCGAGGTCGCAAGACTTACCTCCAACGACGCCGCCCCCAGTCACTCTTACCTTCACTTCTTGCAGACGACTCCACCTTTGACTCCCAGTCACTTTTTGACTTTTTTTCAGCATTGAAAATTAGGTTGAACAAATATTCTGTTAGTGGGATGGAATGTGAAGGACCTGCCTAGTATGGGCCAACAGGCCTGCTGCAGTGTTCCTCCTTTCTTATGTTCTTATGTTCTTATGTTAACTTCCTTATTATACGAACTTTGACACATAGCCCATAGCGTCCCTTCCAACCATTTTCTTTCCTCACCTCTGATCCCCTCTCCACCTTGCTGTTTATAACCTCCGCACTATTTGCTGCCCCGCAGAGCTGTAGGACCCTTGTCGGTTTAGCGCTTTCTTTGATTATAATAATAATAATAATTACAAGCTACACTCTTTACAACAGTTTCTCCAATTTAAGCGTTTAGATCTCCTCAAGTAATATTTTCTCACTCGATTCAAAACTCCCTAAGCACTCAATTAAGACCTTATAAAATCTCTCTCGTCTACAGTCCGCTTTGGCCCAGGTGCATAAACACTTACTGCTCTCAGCTTCTCACTTCCCACTTTTATTTTAATCCACTTAATTCTTGAATTATTTACTTGTATTTCTTCCACAATTGATTATTTAATATTACCGCTCCTTACCTCTGATTCTCTCACACACACTCAACCTATTTCTATTTATTCCTCTTCATTAGTATTCTCCTGCCCTCTTTAGCTTAGTATCACTTGGACCTTGGATCACACATTCAAATATTCCACGATTAATTTTTGTCTTTGACTTTCTAGTAATTTATATAGGATGTTCAGTAAATTTAACTTCAACAACCACTGACTAGGATATCTTTCAGACATATCCTGGGAAACAGCCATAAGCATCCTAAATCTTCACCAGTGACTGGGAAAGTTGGACACAATGCTTCAAAGTCTGTATTAAATACAAACGAGAAGACTAGAAAAATACCAAATTTTGAAAAGAACGTAGAATATTGGGCAGGAAAAAAAACGTTTCTGAATTGGATGTATCACAACAAAGGAAAGATAATCTTAGCTGAGAGATCATCGATATAGAGCAAAAACTTAAGCTATCGTACCACACTGAAGAAGAATAAAGGGAACAAAAGCCATCCAGGATACTGAAAGAAACTCCAAATATTTATATACATATGCAAACCTATGCTAAGAACTACCAATAAAATTGCATCATTCATAACAGGACGTTCATATACAGACAATAAACAGGAAATGGGCGAAATTTTAAGTGACTAATATGAGTATGTTCAGTCGTGTATGAGTTTGCAAAATTATGTAGCTATATTGTACAAGGAGCCGTTTATGGTCCCCTATCTCCAAGGTTCCTACAGTCCAAACCGGACACACAAACTTGTTGAGCTTCCCTCTGATCAATAGTGGAACTCACTGTCAGTAACTGTGTGGTTACAGATGTTTTAGCGGGTGGTTCCCAGTTGCTTGTAAGTTGGAGTAATGACTGTCTGGGCTCGCTTTCAGGAAACAATAAATAGAAAATTATGACAGATACGACAAAATTTACTGGAATAAAAAGTTCTTAGACTGGGGCAATCTTTAACATATTAGAAGCGCATCCATATCCCTCCAGCGTATGTGTCTGTGGTAGCCAGCTAAAGTATTTTAATTAATGATCCCAATAAAATGTATGGCACACCAACAACGTTTAAGTGATAAGTCAGGGAGAATTTGCAAGGCCAGAGATGTCACCAACTGTTTCACTCACCAGTGGCACTACCATCACCAGTGGCATTACCATCACCAGTGGCACTACCATCACCAGTGGCACTACCATCACCAGTGGCAATACCATCACCAGTGGCCATTACCATCACCAGTGGCACTACCATCACCAGTGTCATTACCATCACCTCTGTCATTACCATCACCAGTGTCATTACCATCACCAGTGTCATTACCATCACCAGTGTCATTACCATCACCAGTGTCATTACCATCACCTCTGTCATTACCATCACCAGTGTCATTACCATCACCAGTGTCATTACCATCACCAGTGTCATTACCATCACCTCTGTCATTACCATCACCAGTGTCATTACCATCACCAGTGTCATTACCATCACCAGTGTCATTACCATCACCTTGTCATTACCATCACCAGTGTCATTACCATCACCAGTGTCATACCATCACCATGTATTACCATCACCTCTGTCATTACCATCACCAGTGTCATTACCATCACCAGTGTCATTACCATCACCAGTGTCATTACCATCACCAGTGTCATTACCATCACCAGTTTCATTACCATCACCAGTGTCATTACCATCACCAGTGTCATTACCATCACCAGTGTCATTACCATCACCAGTGTCATTACCATCACCAGTGTCATTACCATCACCTCTGTCATTACCATCACCAGTGTCATTACCATCTGCTCAGCTGCAACACAAAAACCCAAGTTAATATATACAATACTCACAACAAGGAATTGCTTTGACAAATTTCAGTACTTCTCTTATAGGTCTGCAGAACCAGGTTGTGCTATAAGCCAGAAACAAACACAATTATCCGTCAACATGGAAAATAGTATACCCCCTAATGACTTTTGTAAACAAACATTTTTCTTCACTATATACAGTGTACAAGGATTGTCAACACAGTCCAGATCAATAATAAACAGTAAACAATAACATTAATTGGATACTACGATTATACAGCACCAGTCACAATATATGTACCATGTGATTGCATGTGAGAGGCTGAGAACAATGTCAAACCAGAGAAAGTTATCAAACCATCCCCTCAACTCCCTCCTGAGAGATCAGAATGCCACAACACCTGAAACTTATCATACAATATAGTGTTGTTTACCACCACTAAATGTTTACACCTGGCAAGTATGACCACAACATTGTGGTTCAACTTGACTGCGGTGAGCAAATGCATTCACACAGTACATGCAGTAGCCTGTATATACAATGTGATGTATATACAGCCTGTATATACATTGTGATGTATATACAGGCTGCTGGGTAGAATATAAGCTGTATTTGACAGATAATTGACTACCACGAGGCCTGGTCTCGGGCTGAGCCGAGGGGGCGTTGACTCCCGAAACCCTTTCCAGGTATACTCCAGGTATACCTACCTACATCATAAAAAGGTCAGGTGTTGTAAGGTGACCGCGAGGTGTAGTCTCGTCCTTATATGCTTTCCTGTTGAACTATTATTTTTACAGTTCCTTGATAATGTGAGAAATCACGAAAGCGCTTGGAATTTCACAGTGGTTGTTGTGCACATTGTGATGTGTGTGCATATATACTGAAAGCCGTGTGTATATACACCATAAATGTGTATTTGTACTGGAGGGAATGTGTGTTCTAAAGTTAACAAACACTGGAAGAGTAGAAAGGATTCTGACAACCACAAAACTTAATAATAAAGCCTATCTACAAAAAAAAATATAGACCCATGTTCAGTGCTAACCATGTGGGTTATTCAGCGCACGACGTGGTGGAGGCTCGATCCTCCGTCTGCTGAGCGCCAGGCAGACGCGCTTCTATTTGTACTAGTGATGAATCGGATATCCGATTTTACTGTAAACAGATATCCGCATCCGAAATCCGCGGAACATCCGCACAATTTCTTACATCCGCATCCGTAAAATAAGTAAGACAGCCCCATACACATCCACATCCGCGGATATCTAAATTTTCACATCCGATACATCCCTAATTTGGACACGCCTAGATGTCTCTCACGATGCTTATCGACCGCCCGTTGTCAGTAAGCGGCAATTTGACTTGAAGTTGACAATCAATATTAGTTTAACTCCCAAAGTAAACATACAAACTCCCTATGATGATTTAGACATGCCTCATGGTGTCCATACACATACCACACATATACCTAACATTAAATATACGCCTCATAGGTTATATATTCATGCCTCATGGCGTAAATATACATGCCAGAGTGTGTATTTTTACACTGGGATTAGTTAAAGTGGTATCGAGTGCCAATTTGCAGGCAAATTGGAGCTTATTGACAACGTGCGGTCGATGGGCTTCATTATTAACAAGATACCTTGAGAACCACTCTTCCTAGGTGTCTGTAAGATACCTTGAGAACCACTCTTCCTTGGTGTCTGTAAGATACCTTGAGAACCACTTTTCCTAGGTGTCTGTAAGATACCTTGAGAACCACTCATCCTAGGTGTCTGTAAGATACCTTGAGAACCACTCATCCTAGGTGTCTGTATGATACCTTGAGAACCACTCATCCTAGGTGTCTTTAAGATACCTTGAGAACCACTCATCCTAGGTGTCTGTATGATAACTTCAGAACCATTCTTCCTAGGTGACTGTATGATAACTTCAGAACCACTCTTCCAAGGTGCCTCTATGATAACTTCAGAATCACTCTTCCTAGGTGACTGTATGATAACTTCAGAACCATTCTTCCTAGGTGACTGTATGATAACTTCAGAACCACTCATCCTAGGTGACTGTATGATAACTTCAGAACCCCTCATCCTAGGTGTCTGTATGATAACTTCAGAACCTCTCTTCCTAGGTGACTGTAGGATAACTTCAGAACCACTCTTCCAAGGTGCCTGTATGATAACTTCAGAACCACTCTTCCTAGGTGACTGTATGATAACTTCAGAACCATTCTTCCTAGGTGACTGTATGATAACTTCAGAACCACTCATCCTAGGTGTCTGTATGATAACTTCAGAACCATTCTTCCTAGGTGACTGTATGATAACTTCAGAACCACTCATCCTAGGTGTCTGTATGATAACTTCAGAACCTCTCTTCCTAGGTGACTGTAAGATAACTTCAGAACCACTCTTCCAAGGTGCCTGTATGATAACTTCAGAACCTCTCTTCCTAGGTGACTGTATGATAACTTCAGAACCACTCTTCCAAGGTGCCTGTATGATAACTTCAGAACCACTCTTCCTAGGTGACTGTATGATAACTTCAGAACCACTCATCCTAGGTGTCTGTATGATAACTTCAGAACCTCTCTTCCTAGGTGTTTGTATGATAACTTCAGAACCACTCTTCCTAGGTGTCTGTATGATAACTTCAAAACCACTCTTCCTAGGTGACTGTATGATAACTTCAGAACCACTCATCCTAGGTGTCTGTATGATAACTTCAGAACCACTCTTCCTAGGTGTTTGTATGATAACTTCAGAACCACTCTTCCTAGGTGTCTGTATGATAACTTCAGAACCTCTCTTCTTAGAAGAAAGTTCGGATTTCTGTTAAACTGAGTAACTCCTAAATTTGCTTGAAAAATTGTTTAGTACTTATTTTTCCACTACGATAACTTGGGATTGCGCCTTCTTATAGTTTTCAAATTTACAGTGGTTGCGTATTTAATCCAAAGTAAGATTTACTGTGGTTTTGAGATGCGTAAGTGCAAATTTGCAAATTTTATAGCATAAAAAGTTTGGATCGATGGTTTTTATCTATTAACCATGGTATTCTTTTCTGGTAAATTTCAAGCATTTATTGATGATATATTTTGCTCGAAGGGAAGTTTGCATTGCTTTTAGACTAAGTCCCATTAAGGTTTGAGTATACTAAATGGAGAATTCTTTTTCCTGAGAGTCTTGAAGAGGCACGTAAGTTCCCCTGTCTTCTAATAGTATGTTAATTTTTCCACTATAATCTACCTTGTACATAATTACTATAGCATTTGCTTTGTTTCGTAAGGTGAAGTCCAGGATCTTTCCTTAATTCATGGTATAACTTAACAGATCTTTGAGGATAATTGTGTTGCACAGGTCTGAGCACAGCTCAGATATGAACTGACTCAGAACAGACGTGTACTTTAAACTTCAAAGTTCGAGTACCTTAAGGAAAGTGTCAAACTTCTACTAAGCTACGTAAATACCATTTTTTTGAACAAACTTGGGTATAAGTTTTAGTATGATAACTTATGAATGCCTTTTCTGATCGACTTCAGGATTTTATGTTCGTCTATCCGTTTGTTAATGGACTATATAAGTATAAATTTGCACATTATAGTTGATCCATTCTCTGAGTAGCTTTTTTTTCGAGAAAAAAAAAAAAAATATTTTCTTGCAGGATTGTAGGTCATGAAATTTTGATTATAACTCTAAAAAGAAACATTTTATCCACACGTAATGTTTTCATTGCATGTAGATGCTTGAGAGATTAAGCTAAATCTTCCCCAAAAGTGAAGATGCATATGGTAGGTTACAATATTTACATTCTTGTTTCTAGAAAACATGTTAATATTTTTGCTTTATTACTGTATTTAAGACTTTACATTATTTACTAGAGATTTATATATATTTTTGTTTGTGTTTCAGGGTGAGTTAGTCCTTGTAACATGGACTGCAGTGTCACATCACACATCTGTCAACAGTACTGTGAGTTGGAAAAAGTCACTTATGTACAGTTCGGTAACGTGAGTCTTGATTTTTCTTGGTTTTCTTAACACCGTCTTACAGGTGTTATGTGAAGTTAATGTGCCTCTCAGGAGTGTTGTTAATTTACACATATGTACTTAGTTTTTGAGGATGTTAAGCTACACATGCTAGGCTTCAAGGATCTACTTAGCTAAAATTCCTTGGCCTCCGTGTAGTATTAATCTCTAAATTTTGGATATCTTGGGAGGGTTGAGTTATAGCTCCCAGCTCTCTTAAGATAGGGGTTTTAGGAAGAGCTAATGAATCTCTTCAGAAAGTGGAGATAAAGTGACTGGGGTTCCATTATTCAGGGGAACATATGTCTTAAATAGATCAGCGATGGAATCATGTCGTTATATTATATGTATATGTCGTGCCTATGTATATGTCGTGCCTAATAAGCTGAACTAGCAAGTTTGGCTTATTCGACAAGGTGTTTTCTGCCGAACAAGCACAGTGGTTTTTTTTCAATCTGACCATAATGTTGAGTAGAGGAACCTTAAGGCTGACTAAGTACTATACATATTGTTTGTTCATCGTCTTGTAACCAACCCTTAGCTTGGCTAGAAGGAATATAGAGACAATACCGTGACTTTAACAACACACAAATAATTATTTGTTGGTGTTGCAAGGCTGTCCCATTCTTATAGAAAGCAGCAGTATTTATTTTAAGTTTAAAAAGAGTTTGGCTAAGAAAATCACCAACCTTTCACCTCAAAATATAAATGAAATTAATTAAGGCACATGTGCAACATCTGGGTATCTTTATTGTAGACGTGTCGCCATCCATTAGCTTTATCAATACAAATTCTAGGACATTATTTGAAGACAGTAGAACTATATACAAAAGATGAGGTAATCAGTGCCTCGGCCTTGGAGTTGGTGTAAACAGCACCGTAGTCCTAGAATTTGTATTGATAAAGCCACTGGAGGGCAAAACGTCTACAATAAAGATACCCAGATGTTGCACATGTGTCTTTATTTCATCTTGTAGGTATTGTATACCATTTTGTCAAAATATAAAGCTGGACAACACAACCACCTTCTATGACTGCTGGAACAATAATGAAGGTCAGTGAGACTGTGAGTGTTGGTAAGAAACACACTGCCGCAAGCCTGTTGCAACCTGTTGTGACACGTAGGTCTATATTGAAAAGTAGAGCTAACAAACAATTTTAACCATGATATTCATTATCAGTGACTTAATATTAGTTGGAAATTGCTACTCTGGTCACGGAAGTATTTTGTTTGTTGACCAGTGTAACCTATGTAACTTGTACATGTACGTGGCTGTGCTCATTTGAGTTACAGATGTACGCAGACTATAATTACATTTGACATTTTATTTCCAAGTTGTTTCTTGATTTTTCTCATTTGAAATGAACTTGTGTAATCCATAAATAACAGAGCTCTTCCTCAAACTGAACCTTATGGACACGTTGGAAAGCAGAAATGGGGTATTTTTCTAATTTGTTAATACGTCAGACTCGGTAGTTCCCTTCACCAGGCTGAAGGATGAGTGTTTGATCATGGATGTATTGATAATCAAGACCATCCACTCGTTCATTTTCGAGGCATCAGTAAAAATCAGATACCAATAATTTTCATTTTCAGGTATCCTCTGAAGTAAGGTATCCCTCCTGTCATAAAGTATCCTCTAAAACAAGTTACCCCTTATATTGAAAATGGTATTAAATACCAACAAGTTGATGACTAAGACTTATGTGCAACAGTTAGGTATCTTTATTGTTTAAACGTTTCGACTACACAGTAGGCTTCTTCAGTCACATAGAGGTAGCAGGAATAGTAGTGAAATTATGTAATTAGTCCATTAACCTTGGAGAAATAGTATTTGAGGTGGTCAGTCCCTCAGCTGAAGCATGAGAATAGAGTCTTAAATACTGTCGAAGGTGAGGTGGATGATCTCGAATATAGTGAAGGGGACGGGATTCACTAGTGGAAGTAAGAAGTCAGGTCCTGTGGAATCCAACCCTTCTCACTCAAAACTAGCAGAGGTCATCTTCCACACTTCATCGCTTAACTATTAGTTATGAGTGAGAAGAGTTGGATTCCATAGGGATCTGTGAAGGTTGTCGCCAATCTTCTTAGGAAAAGTATAATAGAAAAAGACAATAATAACAAGAAAAATAAACACTATTTTAATAAAAAGAAATGTAAATAATAAATACGTAAATATGGTTATAATAATCCTATCTTAAGAAAAATGAAAAATGAAAACAAAAAATATATATATCTGATCCAAAGCTTCATATTTACACGTGTTGTTCTTGTTAATACAGAAGCAATGAATCCATGTTCGACTCTGTGGTGGTATTGTTGTTGTTGCCTCGATGTTTCCCACAAATCCCACAGTTTTCCACATCCACAATGTCACAAATGATGTCAGGGACTCAGGTGAAAGTTGTCCCCTGGTAAAGTACAGTTGCCTGAGGTTTCTAGTGTGGACTGAGGTACTACTGGTGTAGTGAAGAATTGGTGTTACTCTGTTTCTCACTTGGTGAGTACGCCGACCCCCCACTCAGCCTTGACTCCGATGATCCGAGCGGACACAGAGGACTGTGGAAGAAACCACAATAATTACTCACCACTCTAGTATTTATTTACATAGTAGGCATAAGGCCTTTAAAAGAAATGGTGAAACTGTAATAAATAACTTTACCAAAAACCAAGGCAGGACAGAGCAGAAGTTAATGTTGCTCAACAAGAGTGAAGCTCTTGAACATAAAATAATGAAGATACGAGCAGCCGTGAAGTACTTACAGTGAGGTCGGGCGTGGTCAGTCGAGTGATTTCAACCTGTGGCCGGAGCCCAGCATTACACCTCTCACCGGGTGGAAAAAGGAGGGGGGGTATAGCAGCAGCTAGACACTCACCCCCACCTCAACAAGCAAACTACCATTCAACCATCACTCTACATACCTTCACCCTTTCATCACTCCTATCTATGGACTTTTTCCTCACAGGATCTTACTTCCACTAGTGAATCCAGTCCCCTTCATTTTCTTCGAGATCTTCCACTTCACCTTCGACAGAATTGAAGACTCCATTCTCATGCCTCTAACTTTCTGTCAGGGAAAGGGGATGGGTTTGATTGGTGTCGTGGGTACGAGAGTAAATTCTTGGGTAGTTTTGGGTAGGGGTGGTTTTGATAAGGACCTGCCTCGTATGTGCCAGTAGGCCTTCTGCAGTGTTGCTCCATTCTTATGTTCTTATGTTAGGTGTTCAACACCTCCAAAGAATGTAAATGAATGGTTCAGAGAACCGACAAGTATTAAATTAGACACTTATGCAACACTTGGGTATCTTTATTGAGGAAACGTGGGGTACGAGAGGTCACATGGGGTACGAGAGGTCACATGGGGTACGAGAGGTCACGTGGGGTATGAGAGATCACGTGGGGTACGAGAGGTCAACCCCAGCTACCACAAAAAGTATTCTCTTTCAAGAAGAAGATATTGTATTACAAAGACGAAGCCTTAATTAACGCACTGAAATATACAATATTACAAGGAAATACTTTATTAAAAGCGACTACCACATGACAGTGAATACCTATTTTACAAGGGAATATCTTATTCCATGGAGATAAATTGTTATAAGAAATACTTAAATACTGAGGAGTTGTTATAATAGGAGATGTCTTTTAACAAGTAACTTGATGATTAAGACTTATATGGAGCAGTTAGGTATTTTTTGTTGAAACGTTGCGCCTACACAGTAGGCCTGAGGCACAGGTAAGAGTGAAATGAAAATGATGTAAACAGTCCATCAACGTTGGTGAAATAGTAATGGAGGTGGTCAGTCCTCAGCCTGGAAAGAGTTCAGCTCCATGGTCTGGAACGATATGAAGCTGAAGCAGGTTCATGTTCAGGTAGGTTTGCCAGGACGGGTCCTGGCGGTCTCTCATGTGGTGGCCCGTAGTGGTTCCCGAAGGAGTGCTGGAGTGATGTACCGTTTGCAACCCTATGTCAAGGGCACGGTGAGTCTTCAACTCAACTGAGCCATTCTTGGCACTCAGGCAGCAGCCCGAGTGCCAGAACGACTCAGAATATTCTTTGGAGGTAATAAATTAGACACTTATGCAACACTTGGGTATCTTTATTGAGAAACGTTTCGCCACACAGTGGCTTCATCAGTCAATACAGTAGAAAGGTATAAGGAGAGTAGGAGTTTGAGGTAACAGTCCCTCGGCCTGGAGTCGATGTGTTCAGTCCATCAATCTTGTGAAGTAACGCATATATCCGTAGAGGTTGCTTATATACTGAGTCAGGTGAGGTGAAGCAGCAGGAGGCGGGGTCATAGTGATACCATCCCCTACTCGAAGTAGGTCTTCGTCCAAAGGTTGGACAAGTGTTGAAGTGGATGGTACCACTATGACCCCGCCTCCTGCTGCTTCACCTCACCTGACTACAGTATATAAGCAACCTCTACGGATATATGCGTTACTTTCTACAAGATTGATGGACTGAACACATCGACTCCAGGCCGAGGGACTGATTACCTCAAACTCCTCCTCTCCTTATACCTTTCTACTTTGTATTGGACTGATGAAGCCACTGTGTGGCGAAACGTTTCCTCAATAAAGATACCCAAGTGTTGCATAAGTGTCTAATTTATTACCTCCAAAGAATATTCTGAGTCGTTCTGGCACTCGGGCTGCTGCCTGAGTGCTAAGAATGGCTCAGTTGGAGTTGAAAGACTCACCGTGCCCTTGACATAGGGTTGCAAACGGTACATCACTCCAGCACTCCTTCGGGAACCACTACCGGGCCACCACATAGAGAAGACCCGGGCCAGGACCCGTCCTGGCAAACCTACCTGAACATGAACCTGCTTCAGCTTCATATCGTTCCAGACCATGGAGCTGAACTCTTTTCCAGGCTGAGGGACTGACCACCTCCATTACTATTTCACCAACGTTGATGGACTGTTTACATCATTTTCATTTCACTACTTTACCTGCTGCCTCAGGCCTACTGTGTAGGCGCAACGTTTCAACAAAAAAAATACCTAACTGCTCCATATAAGTCTTAATCATCAAGTTACTTGTTAAAAGACATCTCCTATTATAACAACTCCCTCAGTATTTAAGTATTTCTTTATAACAATTTATCTCCATGGAATAAGATATTCCCTTGTAAAAATAGGTATTCACTGTCATGTGGTAGTCGCTTTTAATAAAGTATTTCCTTGTAATATTGTATATTTCAGTGCGTTAATTAAGGCTTCGTCTTTGTAATACAATATCTTCTTCTTGAAAGAGAATACTTTTTGTGGTAGCTGGGGTTGACCTCTCGTACCCCACGTGATCTCTCATACCCCACGTGACCTCTCGTACCCCATGTGACCTCTCGTACCCCATGTGACCTCTCGTACCCCACGTGACCCCTCGTACCCCACGTGACCTCTCGCACACCACGTGACCTCTTGTACACCCAGTGTACAAGAGGTCACTGGGTGATGTATTATAGTTGTTGTATTATAGTTGTTGGTTGTTACTGGTGTTTGGTATTGTTGCTGAACATTGTTGCTGTTGTTGGTTGTTGTTTCTGTTAGTTGCTGTTGTTGGTTATTGTTGTTGTCCGTTATTGTTGTTGTTTGCTGTTGTCGGTTATTGTTGCTGTTGTTGGCTGTTGCTGTTCGTTGTTTTTTGATGCTGTTGTTGGTTGTTACTGCTGTTGCTTTTGGTTGTTGCTGTTGGTATTGTTGTTGTTGTAGTTAGTGGTTGCTGTTGTTAGCTGTTATTGTTGTTGTTGCTTCTGCTGCTGCTGCTGCTGCAACAGAATTCATGGGAAAGTGATAATTCCGTCAGGGTCATACAGCCCCTGAGAATAGGGGATAATCAGAGTTGACCCAAGGAAAGATAGGGAAGCTCCAGGTCCTTGGAACAAGAGTCTTGCACCATTATCAAGACAAATCCCGTAAAAGGACTGAACCGTGTCCCTCCCTTTGTGTCAATTGCAAAAACAAATTGTTTGAGGTGTCTTACTAACGCTGTGGGGACCTGAACAATGTGTGATTGCAGTTACTAACGCTGTGGGGACCTGAACAATGTGTGATTGCAGTTACTAACGCTGTGGGGACCTGAACAATGTGTGATTGCAGTTACTAACGCTGTGGGGATCTGAACAATGTGTGATTGCAGCTACTAACGCTGTGGGGACCTGAACAATGTGTGATTGCAGTTACTAACGCTGTGGGGACCTGAACAATGTGTGATTGCAGTTACTAACGCTGTGAGGATCTGAACAATGTGTGATTGCAGTTACTAACGCTGTGGGGATCTGAACAATGTGTGATTGGAGTTACTAACGCTGTGGGGATCTGAACAATGTGTGATTGCAGTTACTAACGCTGTGGGGACCTGAACAATGTGTGATTGCAGTTACTAACGCTGTGGAGACCTGAACAATGTGTGATTGCAGTTACTAACGCTGTGGGAACCTGAACAATGTGTGATTGCAGCTACTAACGCTGTGGGGACCTGAACAATGTGTGATTGCAGTTACTAACGCTGTAGGGATCTGAAAAATGTGTGAGTGCAGTTACTAACGCTGTGGGGACCTGAACAATGTGTGATTGCAGTTTCTAACGCTGTGGGGACCTGAACAATGTGTGATTGCAGTTACTAACGCTGTGATGATCTGAACAATGTGTGATTGCAGTTACTAACGCTGTGGGGATCTGAACAATGTGTGATTGCAGTTACTAACGCTGTGGGGACCTGAACAATGTGTGATTGCAGTTACTAATGCTGTGGGGATCTGAACAATGTATGATTGCAGTTACTAACGCTGTGGGGACCTGAACAATGTGTGATTGCAGTTACTAACGCTGTGGGGATCCTGAACAATGTGTGATTGCAGTTACTAACGCTGTGGGGATCTGAACAATGTGTGATTGCAGTTACTAACGCTGTGGGGACCTGAACAATGTGTGATTGCAGTTACTAATGCTGTGGGGACCTGAACAATGTGTGATTGCAGTTACTAACGCTGTGGGGACCTGAACAATGTGTGATTGGAGTTACTAACGCTGTGGGGATCTGAACAAAGTGTGATTGCAGTTACTAACGCTGTGGGGATCTGAACAAAGTGTGATTGCAGTTACTAACGCTGTGGGGACCTGAACAAAGTGTGATTGCAGTTACTAACGCTGTGGGAACCTGAACAAAGTGTGATTGCAGTTACTAAGGCTGTGGGGACCTGAACAAAGTGTGATTGCAGTTACTAACGCTGTGGGGACCTGAACAATGTGTGATTGCAGTTACTAACGCTGTGGGAACCTGAACAAAGTGTGATTGCAGTTACTAACGCTGTGGGAACCTGAACAAAGTGTGATTGCAGTTACTAAGGCTGTGGGGACCTGAACAAAGTGTGATTGCAGTTACTAACGCTGTGGGGACCTGAACAATGTGTGATTGCAGTTAAAACCAGAAAAGAAATCCAATTTTTGTTCTGTCGTTCATCAGTAACAATAATTAAAGCAGTTGAAACAGCCATAGTAACTAACAGGAAGAGAAATAAAAGCAACCCAGACAGCGGCAGTAGCACCAACATTAGAAGCAGCTGCACCACTGGCAGCACTAGCAGCTGTACTACGAATTCCAGCACTACCACCAGCAGCTGCACCACCACCACTAAGAGCAGCAGCTGCAGCTTCAACAAAGATATTTTACGCAAACCTCATAAATTTACTGAAACTGTGACTATCTGAAGCCACCCAGGTTTCTCTAGTCTGCACAAGTACCCTGGTGAGTGTGTCTCTCAGACTACTATCCACTCTCCCAATTCACACACACACACACACACACACACAGGAAGGTGGGGAGTTCACAATAAACGACCAAGAGGTATGTGAGGAGCTCAACATGAGATTTAAAGAAGTATTTACACAGGAGACAGGAAGGACTCCAGGAATTCAGAATAGGGAGGTATACCAACAAGTGCTGGATGAAATACACACAACCGAGGAGGAGGTGAAGAAGCTGCTATGTGAACTCGATACCTCAAAAGCGGTGGGACCGGACAACATTTCTCCGTGGGTCCTTAGAGAGGGAGCAGAGATGTTGTGTGTGCCACTAACACAAATCTTCAACACATCCATTGAAACTGGGCAACTACCTGAGGCGTGGAAGATGGCAAATGTAGTCCCAATTTTTAAGAAAGGAGACAGACACGAGGCATTAAACTACAGACCTGTGTCACTGACGTGTATAGTATGCAAAGTCATGGAGAAGATCATCAGGAGGAGAGTGGTGGAACACCTAGAAAGACACAAGCTTATAAAAGACAACCAGCACGGTTTCAGGGAAGGAAAATCCTGTGTCACAAACCTACTGGAGTTTTATGACAAGGTAACAGAAGACACGAGAGAGAGGGGTGGATAGACTGCATTTTTTTGGACTGCAAGAAGGCGTTCGACACAGTTCCTCACAAGAGGTTAATGCAAAAGCTAGAGGATCAGGCACACGTAACAGGAAAAGCACTGCAATGGATCAGAGAATATCTGACAGGGAGGCAACAACGAGTCATGGTACGTGACGAGATGTCAGAGTGGGTACCTGTGACGAGTGGAGTTCCACAAGGGTCAGTCCTAGGACCTGTACTGCTTTTGGTATATGTGAATGACATAACGGAAGGGATAGACTCAGAAGTGTCCCTGTTTGCAGATGATGTGAAGTTAATGAGAAGAATCAAATCAGTCGAGGATCAGGCAGGACTACAAAGAGACCTGGACAGGCTGCAAGCCTGGTCCAGTAACTGGATCCTTGAATTTAACCCTGCAAAATGTAAAGTCATGAATATCGGGGAAGGGCAAAGAAGACCGCAGACAGAGTATAGTCTAGGTGGCCAAAGACTGCAAACCTCACTCAAAGAAAAAGATCTTGGGGTGAGTATAATACCGAGCACATCTCCTGAGGCACACATCAATCAGATAACTGCTGCAGCATACGGGCGGCTGGCAAACCTAAGAATAGCGTTCCAATACCTCACTAAGGAATCATTCAAGACTCTGTATACCATATACGTCAGGCCCATACTGGAGTATGCAGCACCAGTTTGGAACCCACACCTGGTCAAGCACGTCAAGAAATTAGAGAAAGTGCAAAGGTTTGCAACAAGACTAGTCCCAGAGCTAAGGGGATTGTCCTACGAAGAAAGGTTAAGGGAAATCGGCCTGACGACACTAGAGGAGAGGAGGGTTAGGGGAGACATGATAACGACATATAAAATACTGCGAGGAATAGATAAGGTGGACAGAGACAAGATGTTCCAGAGAGGGGACACAGAAACAAGGGGTCACAATTGGAAGTTGAAGACTCCTATGAGTCAAAGGGATGTTAGGAAGTATTTCTTCAGTCATAGAGTTGTCAGGAAGTGGAATAGCTTAGAAATCGACATAGTGGAGGCAGGAACCATACATAGTTTTAAGACTAGGTTTGATAAAGCTCATGGAGCAGGGAGAGAGAGGACCTAGTAGCAATCAGTGAAGAGGCGGGGCCAGGAGCTATGACTCGACCCCTGCAACCACAAATAGGTGAGTACAAATAGGTGAGTACACACACACACACAGGTCCACACAAGAGATTAGTATGCAAGGTCATGGAGAAGATAGTCAGGAGAAGAGTGGTTGAGCACCTAGAAAGGAATGAGCTTATCAACGATGGCCAACACGGTTTCAGGGACGGGAAATCCTGTGTCACAAACCTACTGGAGTTCTACGACAGGGTGACAGCAATAAGACAAGAGAGAGAGGGGTGGGTAGATTGCATATTCATGGATTGTAAAAAAGCGTTTGACACAGTTCCACACAAGAGATTAGTGCAGAAGCTGGAGGACCAGGTAGGGATAACAGGGAAGGCACTACAATGGATCAGGGAATACCTGTCAGGAAGACAGCAGCGAGTCATGGTACGTGGCAAGGTGTCAGAGTGAGCGCCGGTGACGAGTGGGGTTCCACAGGGGTCAGTCCTGGGACCGGTGCTGTTTCTGGTATTTGTGAACGACATGACGGAAGGAATAGACTCCGAAGTGTCCCTGCTTGCAGATGATGTGAAGTTGATGAGAAGAATTCAATCGGACGAGGACCAGGCAGAACTACAAAGGGATCTAGACAGGCTGCAAGCCTGGTCCAGCAATTAGCTCCTGGAGTTCAACCCCACCAAGTGCAAAGTCATGAAGATTGGGGAAGGACAAAGAAGACCGCAGACGGAGTACAGTCTAGGGGGCCAGAGACTACAAACCTCAATCAAAGAAAAAGATCTTGGGGTGAGTTAAACACCAGGCACATCTCCTGAGGCGCACATCAACCAAATAACTACTGCAGCATATGGGCGCCTAGCTAACCTAAGAACAGGATCCTGTACACTGTGTACGTTAGGCCCATACTGGAGTATGCAGCACCAGTTTGGAACCTACATTTAGCCAAGCACGTAAAAAAGCTAGAGAAAGTGCAAAGGTTTGGAAAAGGTTAAGGAAAATCGGTTAAGGAAAATCGACCTGACGACACTGGAGGACAGGAGAGATAGGGGGAACATGATAACGACATATAAGATACTGAGAGGAATAGACAAGGTGGACAGAGACAGAATGTTCCAGAGATGGGACACAGCAACAAGGAGACACAGTTGGAAGTTGAAGACTCAAATGAATCACATGGATGTTAGGAAGTATTTCTTCAGTCATAGAGTTGTCGGGAAGTGGAATAGTCTGGAAAGTGACGTAGTGTAGGCAAGATTCATGCATAGTTTTAAGATGACGTATGATAAAGCTCATGGAGCAGGGAGAGAGAGAGAGAGAACTTAGTAGCGACCAGCGAAGAGGCAGGGCCAGGAACTATGATTCGACCCCTGCAACCAAAATTAAGCGAGTACGATTAGGTGAGTACACACCTAAATATTAAACTGGCTGGTAGAGAGGTAGACACGAGTCAGGGGACATATTTTCAGAGAGATTGAATGTATTTAAGCAGGGCAATTCAGCACTGAAACTGATATGGTACTGGACACATTTATGAAATGGAAGCCAAACTTAAGGCGATCAGAGGTATGAAGAGAGAACAGAAAGAGGGGGAACATCTGAGGGAAATAATACAAACCTCTAAAACAGAAAAGAGAACCAGAAACAGCATCTACAGGTATAAAAGCTGAACCTCTGGAGAAACACCATGCACATCACAATAAAGATTCCTCTCGAATCCTAACTCCTATTCCCACTTAAACACAATAACCCAAAAGAGTCCATGCCCAACTTCCCCTTCCTACACCCACAGTTCAAATCCCTCCTAGTAAATCCCTCATGCCAACCCCGGAACCTTACTTCTCCCTACACCTGAACCCCACATCAACTAACCACGGAACGGGAGGGATTTGAACCCTAGCCACGATGCCGTTAGGTTCATCTGTAAAACTTGCAAGTGTTGTCACAGTGGTGGCCCATGCTAACCTCCCTCTGGAATATAGAAATATACCTAGTTGGATGAATTTTATTTTAGGGAGCTGGCCCAGTGGTTTACGCACTGGTCTGGAGTTCTACGACTTACTCGTTATGGGTTCTAACTCCACCGGTTCCATGGTTTGCTAGTAACAGTGTTATTACGATGTAGTAACCCATGATCATATGCCTCTCAGTGCAAGAAACCCATCCTTAACTACCTCTCATTTTTACCTTCAATCCCACCACCCCCAGCTTTCCCTATCACAAATGTTCAAAGACCAGTAAATCAGGAACCTGACAACTGGAACACAGTAGCAGAAAAGAAACTGAAAGTATGGTACACATCCCCAGACAATATAGCACTCACAGAGACAAACCTCACAGAGTGATAGATGCAAACATCTTGATTAGTTATCAGATTATGAGGAAGGACAGAGGGAACAGAAAAGGTAGTGTATCACTGCTTATTAAAAACCAGTGGAGCTTTGAGGAGATAACATTAAACAGAGAGGGACGCAAATGACTGTTTAACAAGCACACACACAAGACAACAGAGGAATGGTGGGCACAACAAGAAGGAGGGAGACTGAGAGAACACGGAACATGGGACCACAAACGTGGAAGGCTAAGATGCTGGAGGAGGTAATGGAGAACTTCATGCATCAACATATCGGGGGGTGGGAGGTTAGAGAGAGAGAGAGACGGCATTGGAAGAATGAGAGAAACCAAACTTCAAAAGAGGAGACTACACAGGCAGTATATAATTACTGAATGAGGTGCAGGGGTAAAGGGAAACGGAAGAGTAGAGAGAGTGAATGAGATGGAGTAAGTAACTGGAGAGTGCCAGGAGGCAGAAGATCTAGTCAAACAGAGGAGCAAAAGTATCAATGGCAAGAAAAGAGTCGCTGGTTCACCCAGTGATGCACAGAATCAAGAGCTAAAAGTCCTAAAGCATTAACAAAATATGGGAGACAAAGTACACAAGAAAACAATGAAGCAACAAGTAGTGCAAGGAACAAATACACAGGGATGGGGAGTCAGAAAACAAGTTCAATGTCAATTTAAGAATGTCTCAGTATAGAAAGTCACCTCCATGTCAAGGTTACTTCACAGCCACATCAGGAGGAAGACAACAGTAAACAACCAGGTAATTACCTGGTTGTTTACCTTCAGCTTGATTACAATCAAGCTGAAGGGAGAGAGGAGCTAAAAAAATGAATCAGTAGGTCTGTTAAAAGCTCAGAGAAAAATTTAAGGAGGTATTCTAGCTGGAAATAGACAAAATACCAAAGAATCATAGAGGCAGAGTGCACCAGCAAGTGCTGGACACAATACACACCACTGGAGAAGTAAGGAAACTACTGTGCAAGGTAGATACGTGGAGTTTTCAGTATCAGAGAATTATATAATTTCTTTACTCTGCCAGTAACTAAAGTTTGTGTGACAGCAACAAGGTGCACTGACGTCAGTTATTCTCGTAGTCAACGAGCTTAAATAAATTAACACACTTTTACTGTAACTTAACTGTTACCTAACTGTTACCTAACTATTATCTAACTGTAACCTGTTACCTAAGTTTATCAAACCGTAACCTAACTGTTATCTGACTGTAACCTGACTGCTACCATCTGTAAACTATTATTTAACTGTAACCTGTTATTTAACTGTAACCTGTTATCTAACTGTAACCTGTTATCTTACTGTAATCTGTCAACTAGCTGTAACCTAACTGTTACCTGTTACCTAACAGTAACCTGTTATCTATCTGTAACCTAACTGTAACATGTAACCTAACCTGGGACAGATTTCATGTGTTATTATGCCCTTTCATATTTCCTAGGTGACTGTCTGATCAACCAGGCTGTTGCTGTAGCGTTTCGTATAGTCATCACAACATGGCTTAGTTGCCATTTTTATCAAATAGTTATCAGTTTTCCCTTGATAACCCATACCATAAATACCACAATGTTTCTTAGATCTGCTAGTTACAAGTTCAAGAGTCGAAGGCAACTGATGTTGGCAAAGTTCTCTTGTTTAAACCATGGAACGGGTGGGGTATGAACCCATGGTGAATTATTCATAAAACACCAGGCCTGGAAGTTTTGGACTCACTATGGGTTCAAACGCCACCCGTTCCGTGGTTTGTTTGCAATCGTGTAATTAAGATTTCGTGAGTCTCTTCTTCCTTCATAAGTTACGTCATGAGTCTCCTCTCAATATATTACCGTATATCTCTCCAATTTTCCTTGACATAAAGTATATAGCAAGTGATATTAAGCGTTTGCAATAGTTTAGATTTTAGTCATTCCATGTAGGCAGTAAAGGGCCTCTTTATTTCCCCGCTTATGTTGTCTCTCCTGCTTTGAAAGATGTTTACTCTCAGAGCTATATTACTGACGTCACTTGGATAGTACTGTTATTAACAAAACTGTTCTTATTCTGGAAGTTCTCATAGCGTACCATAATCGAGGCTTTTGTTTCCATTGTTTTCTGTAAACATGTAGTTGTTTAATGAGATGATCCGTATGTGTTCTGTATTGTTTGTTTTACGGGATGATCCGTCTGTGTTCTGTATTGTTTGTTTTATGAGATGATCTGTCAGTGTTCTGTATTGTTTGTTTTATGAGATGATCTGTCAGTGTTCTGTTTTGTTTGTTTTATGAGATGATCTGTCAATGTTCTGTATTGATTTATTTTTTTTGAGATGATCTGTCAGTGTTCTGTTTTGTTTGTTTTATGAGATGATCTGTCAGTGTTCCGTATTGTTTGTTTTACGGGATGATCTGTCAGTGTTCTGTATTTTTTTATGATATGATCAGTGTTATGTTTTGTTTGTTTTATGAAATGATCTGTCAGTGTTCTGTTTTGTTTGTTTTACAGGATGCTCCTTCTGTGTTCTGTATTATTTGTTTTATGAGATCTCTCAGTGCTGTTTTGTTTGTTTTATGAGATGATCTGTCAGTGTTCTGCTTTGTTTGTTTTAGGAGATGATCTGTCAGTGTTCTGCTTTGTTTTATGAGATGATCTGTCAGTGTTCTGCTTTGTTTTATGAGATGATCTGTCAGTGTTCTGCTTTGTTTTATGAGATGATGTGTCAGTGTTCTGTATTGTTTGTTTTATGAGATGATCTGTCAGTGTTCTGCTTTGTTTTATGAGATGATCAGTCAGTGTTCTGTTTTGTTTGTTTTATGAGACGATCAGTCAGTGTTCTGTTTTGTTTGTTTTATGAGACGATCAGTCAGTGTTCTGTTTTGTTTGTTTATGAGACGATCAGTCAGTGTTCTGTTTTGTTTG
This sequence comes from Cherax destructor, assembly GCA_009830355.1. Lineage (NCBI taxonomy): Eukaryota > Metazoa > Arthropoda > Malacostraca > Decapoda > Parastacidae > Cherax > Cherax destructor. The sequence continues at coordinate 25,425 of WNWK01004414.1, read as the reverse complement.
TTTTATGAGACGATCAGTCAGTGTTCTGTTTTGTTTGTTTTATGAGACGATCAGTCAGTGTTCTGTTTTGTTTGTTTTATGAGACGATCAGTCAGTGTTCTGTTTTGTTTGTTTTATGAGACGATCAGTCAGTGTTCTGTTTTGTTTGTTTTATGAGACGATCAGTCAGTGTTCTGTTTTGTTTGGTTATAAATCATTCTCCATTTTGCTTTTATATGACCAGTTGTAATTTGTTACAGGTGAACATCCTATTTATTTCCGCAACCCATCAGAAGACAGTGTTGGTGACTGTTTTTAATATATTCGTATTTCTACGAAAATATTTCGTATTTATACGAAAATAACTTCAATTATTGCTTACTTTTCTATTGGATAAAATGAAGCTACAGTTGCTACTGGATAAAATAAAGCTACAGTAACTACTGGATAAAATGAAGCTACAGTTGCTTTTGCAGTAGCGGATTTAGAGATGCAGGGGCCCCTAAGCAGGACAACAATAATGGGGGACACTCTGGCTGTGCAATATCTCACTGATACAATAGCTGCTCCCAGTTATTGCTTTGGGGGAAATTAAATTTCAACATTTCATCCAGACTTACGATTGTTTACAAGACTGGTGGCGGCCAGCAGCCACCAGGTTGTCGTGTATATAGATTGTTTACAAGACTGGTGGCGGCCAGCAGCCACCAGGTTGTCGTGTATATAGATTGTTTTTAAAGATAATCGACAGAAAAAATCAGCATCTTAAATGGGTTTTGATTTCAGAGTGGAAATACTGTATATAATATGCAAATAAACGTTTATGGTCTTCGCAAAGACTGCGCCTTAAGACTCAATATTTGCAATGCTAAGACCGGATTTCTGTTTTTTTTTTGCTATCACTTTCGTGATATTTTTGTTAAATTGAAAATCAATTTCCTTATCTTTTTCTTATATACATAATAACCTCATTACATTGGCTATCTCTCCGAAGTTGCTTTTGTTAAATGCTTTGATAAAACCCTTGTAGATAACATCACCGTTTTCTTTGCCTTTCTCTGCCGATGTGATTTTGTTATCGAAGTCTTGGGAGAGAGAACATTTTTCTATTCTAAAACTACATTGACTTGTGTTTTTCGGTTCGTGATCTTCTATAAAATCAGTATGTTGACGTCTTAGCACCTTCTCAAAGACTTTTATGGAGTGTGATGGTAGTGTAATTTTTGCCATTATTCAGATTCCTCTTTCGTGAAGAGAGGTTATGTCAGCTCTTTGTAGAGCCTCTGGGATCTCACCTAAAACACACTCCAAAGTACACTGAGTGCTGGAGCTCTGGGTATTTTGCCCAGGTCACGAGTTCATAGACAAGATGTCAGCTTCTATGCTGAAGTCTGTGCAAGTGTGGGAGATGTCACTGAAAGGATGCGTGCAATCACAACCTCATCACAAGATCTCAACAGCCTTACACAACCACACTCTAAACCACACCCTAACCATTTAGTGTATTATCCCAGTAAGGTGTTCCTGGTATCCCATAGCCCCAGCACTCTGTACCTCAATAATCCAAGAAAGGAATACCCATATCCCGCAAACCCAGCCCTCTTCACCACAATGTACGCAAAATTAATAGTATAAATTATAAAAATAATTGATGCTCCTACGCCCACCCATCGCCAGTGGGTAGGGGTAGTCACGAAGAAAAGGCTGGGATAGAAGTTTGTAGGGGAGACTCTGGCTTTTGGCATCGCAGGTGTTTCCCAAGCAAACCTACGCTTCACGGTTGAGCCTTAGCTCTTTGTCTTCCAGTCATAGCTTCTGAATCTTAGAGAAATAATAATAAATCTTTTCTTCATGTGTTTTTATAACGAAGTAAGAAGGGGGGGAAAAGAGGAAGAAAAAGGGAGAGGGAGAGACCAAACAACACACTGTAGGCCAAGATAAAGTGAGCTCAAGACTATTAAGACGATATACAGACCAACTAGCATCACTTCAGACTCGCGTCTGTCAGCACTGTCTAGCAGTGTAAATAACCTTTGTGAAAAGAGGCAAATATAGTTCTGTCAGTCACTGACAAAATTCTTAAGACAATCATCTCACGACAAATGACAGCATTTTTCGAATATCACTCACTTTTTTGTGACCGTCAATATGACTTCAGTTACTTCTGTTCTGTTGAAAGTCTAGACTAAGTGGCACCAGTCACTGGATGAATCTAGGATCATCCTTGTAGTAACGCTTTCAACCAAGTATGGCATGGCAGATCTGCAAATCTTTGGCTCCTCACTATACCTAAGTGATTACTTTCAAGGAAGACCTTGTTGGTGGTCAACATGATACTCAGTCGGTGCCAGTGTTCCACAGGGAGGTGTGTTTGGTTCACATTCCTGAAATGTCTACTTTAATGACTTTCTTCACCTCTTCCCAAAATTCCATGTTTATGGAAATGAATGTACTCTGACATTTACTTATCCAAGTAAATGTCAGCTGCTCTCAGGTACATAAATCACCAGCTTACAGTTATATCAACCTGGGGAAAACGATGGCAGGTTAAAATTACTTATAAAAAGCACAATCAAAGTCTCCAAGAACCATGATGGTAATGCAAGAGAAGTGGTAACAAAAAATGGGAGAGTGTTGGAACCCGGGGATGAGGTTCATATGCTTGAGGTGAAATTTTATTCCAAACTGTCAATGAAAAACCACATGGTGAATCTTGCAAGGCGGCTACCAAGCTAACAGCACTAATAATAATAATCATAATAATAATAATAATAATAATAATAATAATAATAATAATAATAATAATTTTATTTGTACAAGTACATGTACAAGGTATACAGACCATAGCTGACATCAATAACATACTACTATATAGAAAGCCGCTTGTTAAGCAGAGCATTTCCCGCAAATTAGGTCAATTTTGCCCCAGGATGCGACCCACACCAGTCCACTAACACCCAGGTATCCATTCTATAGTGATGGGTGAACAGGAACAGCAGGTGTCTTGTGGAAACACGTCCCTAATGTTTTCCAGCCGTACCGGAGATTCGAACTCCGGACCTCAGTGTGTGAGCTGAGTGCGCTAGCGATGGAGCCACTGGACACCATTACGCTTAGGTGTACCTCATACCTGCCAGACAGTAGAAGCTGTCCACTTTTATAGGACCTCTCCTCCCTCCCACAATCCCCATCGACAAGTAAGACATATTCAGCAGTTGGGTACCTTTATTGTTGAGACGTTTCGCCCACGCGGAAGGCTTCATCTATCAAATATAAATGTATCGTAGGCGGCAAAAGTAGTAGGGAGGTAAAGATGATGTAATCGGTCCATCAATCTTGGATAAAAGTTTGAGGTAGTCAGTCTCTGAGCCTGGTGAAGAGTGCACCCCCTGGGTGGGAAACGATATGAAGCTGAAGCATGAAAATGAAGTCTTAATGGTGTCGAAGGTGAGGTGGAAGTTCTCGAAGACGTTGCAGGGTGCGGGGTTCACTAGTAGCACTGCAGTAAGCCTACTGGCCCTTGCTAGACAGGTCCCTCTGGCATCCAACCCTTCTCTCTCATTACTAGAAATTAAGCGAAGTTGTGGAAGATGTCCTCTGTACCAAGATACCGTTGTGTTGCTGTTTCTGAGAGTTATATTGAAAATGGCATAAAATACCGACTTTTCCGTATTTTATATAAAATACGGATCTCATCTACGACTTATGTGCCGAAAGGAGACCCGAAGACGACTACTTATCTTTCTCCTGGACTCGGCTTGGATAGATCTATCACCTCAGCAGAGCTTTCAGCATCGAAGAGATGTGGATAGCTTTACCATTTTGTACAAAACCAATATTTTCAAGGTACTTCATGAGGCCTGGTCTCAGACCGGGCCACGGGGGCGTTGACCCCCGAAACCCTCTCCAGGTAAACTCCAGGTACCACACCTAACTTTGGCTCCACTTCGCGGAGAGCGTGAATACAGCTTCTATACTACAAGACGAACAGTAAATAGCAACTATATACTAGCTGTACCCCTCCCAAGAACACGACTGCATTTGAGGTCATTCATTCCTAGAATAACTCGTGTCTGGAACATGTTCGTACTGCACCAATTGTAATCGCTGGCCCACAGCTGGCTCCAACTCTCGTTTTCTGTGTTTTATAACAAGAAAAAGACTTTCAAATGAGCTAAGGTAGATGACAACTATTTACTTGTAAATAAAAGTAGTAAAACTCTTGACCGTACACTGTAAAGCCCTTGTTTAAGAGAGAGAGAGAGAGAGAGAGAGAGAGAGAAGGGAAAGAGGGAGAGGAAGAAGGGCCACTTATAGGTGGTTCTCCTAAGGATAAAGAGAGGGTGACAGTATATAATGTATATTATAATCGAGTGTGACAATGTATGCTAATAAGAGTGCGCATCTCTCCATGGCGTCAAGGGTTACGCAGTGGTGCGCTGTCTCTAGTCTTTATACTAAAGCAAATACATTGCAAAACTCTCTTATTTCTTTCACATAGATATTAAAAAAGCCAATGAATATTTTTACTCAGTGAAAATAGATGGAAAGACGTATGATAATGAAACTAAGTAAGGGAAGATTAGATGTTCAAATTGTTTATGTTTGGTCCCATGCCTTTGATTTAGGTTTTAGGGACTGACCATCTCGTATAAAGGCTGAGGGACTGACCACGTCAACACTACTGTTACTATCACCAGTGTAATATTCGCCTGTATTCGACTGATGAAGTCTGTTGTGCAGGCGAAACGTTTCGGCAATAATGATCCCCAAGTGTTAGATACACAGGGACCAACAGCAAGAGCTCATCCATAACTACGTATGACGTCACATGTTTCTTTATGCATTGTGATTCGGATAGGAAGCAACGAGAACAACCTAGGAGAGAAAGGGAAGAGAGAAAGAGAGAGAGAGAGAGAGAGAGAGAGAGAGAGAGAGAGAGAGAGAGAGAGAGAGAGAGAGAGAGAGAGAGAGAGAGAGAGAGCTAGATAATGCTAGGAAAAGAGAAAGGGAGATGAAGTAGGAAATAAGTTAAAAAATATCAAATGAAAATTATTTTTAATATTAGAAGCGTATTGAATTAATGGATGTTTAATACGCAAGTAATATTCTTCCTTAAGGGATGTATCTTTAAGTATTAGTCAAGGCTGCTGTGAGTCCAGCCAAAATTTATAATTTAAAGTGACTAATGTTAATTAGTTTATGCACCTGACATCGCTGACGCTTCTGCAAATTGAGAGGAAAAAGTTAATTTTGCATATATTTTGACTCGAAAATAAAAAAACTTAAAAAGGATCATTTTTTAATTAGAGCAGGCCACTAATGTAACCTAATCCAACATTACCCAATATAACCCAGGATAAGCAAGCCTAGCCCAGCCTAGCCCAGCCTAGCCCAGCCTAGCCCAGCCTAATCCAGACTTACGTAATAACAATTAATCGTCAGTGGTATTTACATTTTTATCGCAATGGTTCAAATTCACTTTAGTCTTTTCCATAAAAGTTGTGATATTAAATGATAAAAAGTCGTCACAGGAATTACTGTGAAGGAGGGAGAGCAATGTTGACCTCAATGACCGACTGAGTGTAATATTGGCACTCTGAGACACTCAATGCTAGCCGCTGATTGGCTGGACGCGAATGCTAACTGGTACATTTGTCTTTCCATAAAAGTATTTTTATGGTTTATATCTCCCATTTAAACAATCTGCAAAATAAAAAAACTATTTTTCCCCATGTATTGATAGCTTGCTTGATGGAATATCCTCAGAATATTATTTATATCTTCTGTTTATGCACCGCTTCCATTTATACACTTTATGTCTTGCTTGTATTCGTGCGGTGATATTGAAACTTGCTTCGTGCGGTGATATTGAAACTTGCTTCGTGCGGTGATATTGAAACTTGCTTCGTGCGGTGATATTGAAACTTGCTTCGTGGGGCCGCTACCGTACAGTTGAATCCCAGAGCGACTCGTAGATTATAAACGAGCGAGGGAGGTTGTCCGTCGTGTAATTCAAGAATCAAAACGCACTTGTTGGCGAGATTGTTTTCCTTCTGTTATTTCCACAACATCTATTAGAGTACATGTAGTTTTGAAAATAGTGGGGTAATTGAGTGTCAAGTACTCTTCAGACCCAGCTCCTGTTCTTGACTCACGAAATCGTAAACAAACGAGTGTAAACAAACCATACCACGTTCTTACAGTTGCCGGCGTCAGCCACGCAGACCCTGCTCAGGTTGCCACTGAAATTCGACATCATCTTGTCTGTATATCTCAAGGATTCCATCTGTCCTACTCGTATCTTTCCTGAAAAACTGCCAGAGTTAAGAGTTTCAGATTTTACTTCTAGCATAGAGGAATCTGATGATGTCTTTCACGCTTCGCGAACCAACACTTTACAAATATGGCATCCATATTTGTTTCCTACGGTGCCCGTAGTCTTTTAACGTATCTTCAGTCTTGTTTGGACTCAAAGGATTTTTCCTTCAATGGAAAATTGCCATTGTTCTACCTTCACATAAGCCAGGTATTTCGAACCATGATGACTCTCACTGTAGACCCACTGCTCTTACTTAAGCAATTTGTAAATTGTTAAAATGCCTGGTAAACAAAAGTTTGGTGTAGTATTTGGAAATACATTATTGTTTTTCTCCTTATAGTAGGAACCGATCCACTATCATCCCCTTACTCTGCTTAGAATCCAATGTTCGTAATGCTAGTAAACACTTGGTTATTGCAATCTTTTTTGATCTCGGGAAACGTATGACACTATGAGGTGTTATAACATTTTCGTCCAGGGTCATTCCTTAGGTCTTCGAGGCAACCTCTCGATTTTCCTTAAGAAATTCTACTCGGAGAGACACTCCTGTGTCCGGGTTAATAATACGTTTTTTCCATTACTATGTCCAGGTTGAAGTCCCTCAGGGATGTGTTCTCAGCTCCACCATTTTTCTGGTAGAAATTAGTTCTAAGCTTGCCACAACCACGTATGTACCTGATGTTCGAAGCATTGATGGCTCAGTGGACTAGAGCGTCGTGGATTTCAACTTGCTTCCCACGATGTAGGTTAAAGTATCATGGGCTTGATCCCTGGCTATTTGCAGTATTGTTATTTGCTTTAAAAACCTTGTTTTAAGGATAGTGAGGCTCTGGTTAGGGTATGTATGAGTGAGGGAGATTATTTCCCAGTAAACGTAGGCCTAAGATATGAATGTGTGATGTCACCCTGGTTGTTCAATGTATATATAGATAAAGTTGTAAGAGAAGTGAATGCGCGGGTGTTGGCAAGAGGTGTGGGACTAAAGGATAAAGAATCTAACACAAACTGGGAGTTGTTACAGTTGTTTTTTGCTGATGACACTGTGCATTTGGGAGATTGTGGAGAGAAGTTGCAGAGTTTGGTGGATGAATTTGGGAAGGCGTGTAAAAGAAGGAAATTAAAAGTGAACATAGGATAGAGTAAGGTGATGAGGATAAAAAAAAAAATTAGGAAATGAAAGGTTGGATATATTAGAGCTAGGGAGCATAGAGGAAGTGAATGTATTCAGATATATGGTAGTGGACTTGTCAGCAGATGGGCCCATGAAAGACCAGGTGAGCCATATAATTGATGAGGGGAAAAAAGGTGAGTGATGCACTGACGAGTCTGTGGAGACAATATTATCCATGAAAACAAAGAGGGGAAATGTATGGGAGTATTGTGACACAAATGCTCTAATAAGGGTGTGAAACATGGGTAGTGAATGTTGTAACAAGGAGAAGGCTGGAGGCAGTGGAGATGTCAAGTCTGAGGGCAACGTGTGGTGTGAATATTATGCAGAGAATATGTAGCTTGGAGATTAGAAGGAGGTGCGGAGTTACTAAAAGTGTTATACAGAGAGCTGAAGAGAGGTTGAGGTGGTTCGGACATTTTAGAAAGAATGGAAAGGTTGGAGGAAAAGGATAAAGAGGTTTTGTGTGCCAGCAAGCTTTCATGAGCATGTTATATAGGAATGAGTGGAGGTAAATAGTTTTTATGAGTTGAAGTGCTGTTGGAGTATGAGCAAAGTAACATGAAGGGATTCAAGCAAACTGGTTACCTGGACTTGAGTCCTGGAGGTGGGAATTACAGTACCTGCACTCTAAAGGAGTGGTAGAGATATATAGCAATTTTTTAACTGTAGTTTCGGTACGCCTCTGGCAAGACAGTGATGGAGTGAGTAATGGTGAAAGTGTTTCTTCTTTTTCGGATCACTTGCCCGATATATATATATATATATATATATATATATATATATATATATATATAATGTGAGTTGTCACGAAAGCGCTTGGAATTCCTCTATTTTTCATAGTGGTTGTCTTGCATATATATATATATATATATATATATATATATATATATATATATATATATATATATATATATATATATATATATATATATATATATATCCTTCACCGTTACCCCACAGCTGGCGCCCTCCCACCCACACCATGTCACAAGAAGTGCTGGGTTCCCAGGAATCTCCACGACAGAGCCAACGCCTTGGAACCCGTCCACGAGGCATCTGCCAGGTGTGCCATAGGGAATGTGCACTCAATCCCTCTACTGGTAACATCCGTGCACACAATGGATGTCTAGGCTCCAGGAGGGCTCCAAATGGGAACAGCCAACAGACCCTCCCAGCAGACAGAGCTGACAGCCACCCTGACTTCACCTCTACAGAAGACCTAAAAGCTGCAATCAAATTAACATCCACCAGGACGCTGACACACATCCCTAAAGCAGCTCGCCATGAAGCTGCCAGCAAATTCGCTGACCTCTTGAAGAAAGTCAACGATGCTCCTGCAAACAATGGATCCTGGCACAACCTACTGCTTTTTGGCAATGCCTGTTTGGCTGTCCCACCAAGGAGGGACAAGTCACTAGCTACATCTGTTATCAGGGCAATAAATGCATTCCCTAGAGATGACAACCTTGTCCGTATCCCCTCCAGGGCGTCAAACACCCGCCAGGCAAATGTCAACAACAGGACACCTGACGCCTCAAAAATCAGGGCCCACATTAGCAGAAAAATAGAAGAGGGTAATACTATCGGAGAACTGAGGCTTATAACCAGTGAGGATACCATCACTCCTAAGGATATCATTACAGCACAAGCCCTGAAGGACAAACATCCACCCAGGGCTCCCAGTACCAACATTGGCCCCCTTGACATTCCAGCAGGGGAAGAACATTTAACCTTACGGGACGCCGATGTGTATAAAGCTGCTATGTCTTTCCCACAGGGCTCAGCAGGAGGTTTCACCGGTTTAAGGCCACAACACTTAAAACAAATGCTCAATCCAGGTCTTGGTGAGGTTTCTGAGAGATTGTTGTCTGAACTCACCAAATTTTCCAATGTGCCTGGCTGGTAGTGTCCCACAGGCCATTAGACCCCTTTTCTTTGGTGCCTCACTGTGTGCCCTCCGGAAAAAGGATGGAGGAATCAGACCCATTGCAGTGGGCAACACCCTTCGGCGCCTAGTTGCCAAGGCTGCAGTACGAAGGGTGAGTCAAGATGCTGCCTCAATGTTGAAACCAACTCAGCTCGGTTTTGGTGTTCAACAAGGCTGTGAAGCAGCTGCCCATGCAGCACGAGTATACATCAACAACATGTCCAATGAAAAAGCTTTAATCAAATTGGACTCTGCCAATGCTTTCAACTCAGTCAGAAGGGATGCTGCTCTCCAAGCAGTTTCTAGACACTTTCCTTCCCTCTATCCCTTCATAGAATCGTGTTATAGTGTGGCTTCTAAACTTTTGTTTGGGGACCATGAAATTGACTCGTGTGAGGGTGTGCAACAGGGGGACCCTCTTGCTCCCTTTCTATTCTGTCTAGCCATCAAGGATGTCACAGAAGCATTGTCCAGTGAGCTCAATATCTGGTTCTTGGATGATGGCACCCTAGCTGGCACTGCACAATCTCTCCTGGGAGACATCAGGAAAATTAAAGATATGGTAGGTAGCCTGGGCCTATCTTTAAACCCCACCAAATGTGAGATAGTTTCCACCAATCCACAGATGATCCAGGACATTAGGGCTGTTTTACCAGGGCACGAGCCATCGATCAGCCAACAGCACTCTCCTTGGTGCTCCTCTTGGGCCCAATGCCATCGATCTGGTCCTGGAAAAAAAAATCTCCGACCTCAGGACGATGGAAGGTAGGATGAAAGACATCGATACACATGATGCCTTCTACCTACTCACCAGGTGCCTGTCAATCCCAAAACTTACATACTTCCTGAGATGCTCCCCAGCCTTCAACAGCCCGAAACTCGAGGAATACGACTCTCTCCTCAAGACCATGCTAGAGAGTGTATTGAATCTTTCCCTCGAAGATGGACAGTGGTTGCAAGCCTCACTTCCAGTCAGACTTGGGGGGCTGGGAGTACGCAAATCCTCCCAGATTGCCCTACCAGCCTTCTTATCCTCTTCCATAGCATCAAATGAGCTAATAAAACAAATTCTTCCAGACAACCTCAGTGATTCAGCAGGAATACAGGACCCTAGCTACACCAGTGCCATCACTGAATGGGAGACTCTTGCTGCTCCAACACCAAAACCTAGTGAAGAACTGGCCTACAAACAGTCAAGCTGGGACGGCCCCATCGCTGAAAAGATACTTGTCAATATGCTCAGGGCCGTAACATCAGACAGGGAGACTGCCCGTATCCTAGCTGTGAGTGCACATCACTCTGGGGACTTCCTCCAAACAGTTCCCATTTCGGCCATGAGAATACGCCTCGACCCTAAGACCCTTCGTATTGCAGTGGCTCTGCGCTTTGCTGCCGCTATTCACACGGAATATACGTGTATTTGCAGCGATGCACAAGCCGACCAATATGGTCTACATGGTCTTAACTGTTCTAAAACCAAGGGTTGGCATGCAAGACACAATGAGGTCAACGACATCATAAAGAGAACCCTTGCTACAGCTGGATGCCCAGCCGAGAGAGAGCCTCGATCACTAGCAGCCAACAACGCCCACAACCCAGCAAACCGCCCCGACGGGATCACCATCTATCCTTGGAAGAATGGCAAGCTCTTAGCATGGGATTATACCTGTGTGTCGACACTGGCTGACACCTACATCCATCACAGTGTCGGGCGACAGGGAGGAGCTGCTGAACACAGAGAGGAGTACAAGATCGGCAAGTACAGGGACATAAGCCAACAGTATCAATTTTTCCCAGTGGGATCAGAGACCTTGGGAGCGTGGGGAAAAAATGCAACACGTTTCCTTAAAGAACTGGGTTCCAGACTCATCGACACCACCAGGGACCCAAGGGCAGCCACGTTCATGTTCCAGCGTCTCAGCGTGGCCATCCAGAGGGGAAACGCATGCTGCATACTTGGCTCGCGTCCGGCTTCGGAGGAGCTGGAGGAGATTCATAATCTTTGACATATTGTACCATTGTATTCATGTTCATGTTTATGTTTTCTATAAATGTATTCTGTCTATTAATAAAGCATTTATATATATATATATATATATATATATATATATATATATATATATATATATATATATTATATATATATATATATATATATATATATATATATATATATATATATATATATATATATATATATATATATATATATATATTATATATATATATATATATATATATATATATATATATATATATATCATCACCACAACCACTACCTCCATCACCACCACCTCCACCATCTTGTTGTCTCCAGGAAGTGCTGGATTTAAGCTCCAAACTTTAAGCTATTCAAAATACACACTCTCAGATTACAATACTGAAAAATTACCAGAGAATATAAAAATTATGAGATCTGAATGAGCTGTAAGGTGCGTCAATTAGCTGTCGCATAGAACCCAAAGTCACATGTAGTTGAATAAAATGGAATAAAGTACACCGGCACTTCTCCATAATGGTCCAAATGTTCATCTTCCTCTTGATATGGTTCATCAGCATAGAAAGTTTGAATCCAGTCTAAAGAGGCGTTTAGAAACAAACATTTTGAATATGAAAACCAAATTCTGATAGCTCAGTAATAGCTCGCTCCCACTTTAACTAGCTATAAACTAGCTAATATGAGGAGCACATCCTAAATACATCCTGATATCCTAGCCACAAACCAACCACAGACTAGCCACATCCTTAACACAGCCTAATCACATCTTCAGTGCAAATGCCTACATTGTCCGAACTTTTAAAAGACCAATAAACCAAGACAACTTTGTAACATTCTTAAATCTCAGCATGACTGAGGTCACCGTAATTCACGATCAATACCAGTGCAGCATTCTTTGAAAGAGAGAGCGAGAGTGAGTGCCAGAGAGTACTTTATCATTAACACAGAAGTGAATTAGTGCACATACCACAGGGTTTGGCAGTCCAGACGTACCATGCAACGGCGAGGCAAGTGGCTCTGGGTGTGAGGGGACTGGGTGTGAGGGGACTGGGTGTGAGGGGACTGGGTGTGAGGGGACTGGAGGAGGAGCAGCGGTATGCGGCTCAATATCTAGCTTGGAGGTCGAGGTCATGCCTCCTGAAGCTCTTGGCTGGAGCTCTTGCCAGTGCTCTTGCTTAAGCTCTTGCCTGGAGCTCTTCCTTAAGATCTTGCCTTAAGCTCTTGACGTAAGCTCCTGCCAGAGCTCTTGCTTAAACTCTTGCCTGGAGTTCTTGTTAAAGCTCTTGCCTCGATCATTTGCTTTAAGCTCTACTGAGAGACTCTTGGTGAGTTTTTGTTTTATTATTCTTGGACAAGCTCTTGGTATGACTCTAGAAGATGCGAAAACTCTCTGGGAGCTTCTTAAAGTTTCTTGTGTAACTCCTGGAGAAGGTTTTGTAGATGCTAAAGAATTCCTGAAGCTCTCTGGAGAAGTTCTTGGAGACGTTTTTGCTCAGCTTTTGTAATGGCTCTTGGGAAAACCAAATAATAGTTTCTAAAGCTCTTTGGAGAGGTTATTTGGGAAATTTTTGTGTAATTCTTAGAAAAGCTCTTGGAGATGCTAAAGTTTCTAAAGCTCTCTAGAGAGGATCATGGCGAAATTTTTGTATAACTATTGGAAAAGCTCTGAAAGCTTCTAAGGCATTCTTAATGCTCTATGGAGAGATTCTTTTGATTTTTTTTTATTTGAGCTCTTAGAAAAGCTCTAGGGGAAAATCACAAAGAAGAGCTTCTAAAGCTCTTTGAGAGTCTTGGAGTATCTCAGAAACTTTTGAAGCTCTTATATATGCTAAATAATTTCTAACACTCTTAGGAGAGATTCGGAAAGCTCTTGGAAATACAGAAGAAATGTTCCTAAAACTCTTGTATAGGTTTTGTATTTTGACAGCATAGAATACAGACAGAATACAGACAGTTTTTAGAAACTCTTTGAAAAGCTCTTGAAGATCGTGAAAGAGTTCCTAGAAAATCACTTGGAGGCACTCATAATAAGCTCGTTCTGACGCTCTTTGAAAAGTTCTTGGAGAAACTCTTGAAATAACGCTTGAAATGTAATTGGAAAAACTCCAGTACAAAAGTTTGGAAAAAATATTAGAAAATTTCTTGGATTTCTTGGAAAAGCTCTTGAAAAATATCTAGGAGGAGCTCTTAAAAATTCTGAAAAAGCTCTTTGAAAAAGATCAAAGAAATCCCTAGGAGAATATCTTAAATAAACTCTTGACAAGCTCTATAGGAAGATCCTCGAAAAATATTGGTGAAACTCTTGGAAAAAAAATTGCAGGAAAGCTTTTGGAGAAGCTCCTAAAAATCTCAAGAAGCTTTGCCAGACGTTTTTGCAGATCTCAGAAAAGCTCTTGTGAAGCTCTTGCAAGGATCACCTAGAGAAGTCCTTGGAAAAGTTCCTGGAGCTCTAGGAAATGCTCTCAGAGACGCTCTTTGGGAAGTCATGAAGTTCTCAGACAAGTATAAGAAGCTCTTCGAGAAAATTAAGGAGCATCTTATGTCAAGCCAATTAAAAAAGCTTTCAGAAAAGCTCTTAAAAATCCTGTGGAAAAGCTCTTAGAAAAGTTCTTGAAAATATCTTAGAAAATCTTTTGTGCAAGAAAAAGCTCTTAGAAAAGCTCTTCTAAAGCTCTTGGAAAATATTTCAGGCAAGATTTTGGAGCTTCTCTTGATAGAGCTCTTGGAAAGATCTTGGAAAATATATTAAGCAAGATTTTGGAGACTCTCTTGGCAAAGTTTTTGGGAAAAGCTCTTGGAAAATCTTTTGGGCAAGATTTTCGAGATTCTCTTGGTAAAGCTTTGGGAAAAACTCTTGAAAAAGCTCTTGAAAACCTCTTGCGAAATATTTTAAGCAATATTTTGCAGACTTTCTTGGCAAAGCTCTTGGGAAAATCTTTTGGGCAAGATTTTCGAGATTCTCTTGGTAAAACTCTTGGAAGAGCTCTTGGAAGAGCTCTTGGAAAAGGATTGTACTTATAGTGGGAAGAGATAGTATGTCGTTCCTTGTTGGTAGAAGAGACGAAGCAGAGAGAGACTGATAAGAGACTGATAAGAAGTAAAGGAGAAGGAGGAGGTGGAACAATAAGAAGAGGATGAGGTGAAGGAGGAGGTGGTGGAGGACTAGAAGGACAAGGAGGAAAAAGTGGAGGAAGTAGGAGACAGTGGTAGAGTAGGAGGAAGATTAGTAGGAGAAAAACTAAAAGGTGAAAGACTAAGAGGAGGAAGACTTGGAAGAGGAAGACTGGGAGGAGGAAGACTGGGAGGAGGAAGACTGGGAGGAGGAAGACTGGGAGGAGGAAGACTAGGAGAAGACTAGCAGGTGGAAGACTAGTAGGAAGACTAGGGAAGGAAGACAAGGAGGTGAAAGGCTATGAGAAGGAAGACTGGGAAGAGGAAGACTGGGAGGAGGAAGACTGGGAGGAGGAAGACTGGGAGGAGGAAGACTGGGAGGAGGAAGACTGGGAGGAGGAAGACTAAGAGGAGGAAGACTGGGAGGAGGGAGACTGGGAGGAGGAGGAGGAGGAGGCGGCGGCGGAGTCACAGCCACAAGACCAACTATTTACAGAAAAGTTATAGCAGTTAGACTGTGTGTGTTGTGTGTGTGTGTACTCATCTATTTGTGGTTCCAAGGGTCGAGTCACAGCTCCTGGCACCGCCTCTTCACTGATCGCTATTAGGTCCTCTCTCTCCCTGCTCCATGAGCTTTATCAAACCTCGTCTTAAAACTATGAATGAATCCTGCCTCCACTACGTCACTTGCCAGACTATTCCACTTCCTGACAACTCTATGACTGAGAAATACTTTTTAACATCCGTCTGACTCATCTGAGACTTCAGCTTCCAATTGTGACCCCTTGTTTTTGTGTCCCATATCTGGAACATCCTGTCTCTATCCACATTGTCAATTCCTCTCAGCATTTTATATGTCGGTATCATGTCTCCCCTAACCCTCCTGTCCTCCAGTGTCGTGAGGCCGATTTCCCTTAACCTTTCTTCGTAGGACATTCCCTTTAGCTCTGGGACTAGTCTTGTTGCAAACCTTTGCAATTTCTCTAATTTCTTGACGTGTTTTACCAGGTGTGGGTTCCAAACTGGTGCTGTATACTCCAATATGGGCCTGACGTACACGGTGTACAGAGTCTTGAACGATTCCTTACGGAGACATCGGAACGTTATTCTCAGGTTTGCCAGGCGCCCATATGCTGCAGCAGTTATCTGGTTGATGTGAACCTCAGGAGATGTGCTTGGTATTATACTCACCCCAAGATCCTTTTCCTTGAGTGAGGCTTGCAGTTTTTGACCACCTAGCCTACTGTCTGCGGTCTTTGCCCTTCCCCGATCTTCATGACTTTGCACTTGGCGGGGTTAAATTCGAGAGTCAGTTGCTGGACCAGGCTTCCAGCCAGGTCTTTTTGTACTCCTGCCTCATCCTCATCCGATTTAATATTCCTCATCAGCATCATAAGCATGACAGTATGGTCATCAGCATCATAAGAATGACAGTATGATCATCTGTACGGGTTGTACTTATAACGGCTGCATCACGGCTGTTCACGTGATTTCCAACCTCTGCCCATGTGATCTGGCATCAGCCAATGATAGGCCTGCCTTTTGAATGCCTCAGCGCCAGGCGGCCTAGTGTTGAGTTACCATCGAGACTCAGTGCAGGACAGACGGACACAGGCATAGGCTCTCAGCTCCCATATATCCAACGCCTCATTAAACGCTACCAAAACCCAAGCTCTTCGTCTGTTAGTATTACCAAATCTATGAAAAGAACCCCACAACACAAATGGTGGCAGCTTGTGGGCCTAGATTTTGTGTAATCTGAGCAGATTTAACGAGAAGAGGAAGAGCCGGTGTTCAGTGCCTCCAGCGTCAATATCAACCGTCGCCAGCGACTCACCTTCCCTCACCCGTGACGTCACCCATCCAAGACTCTTCTGAAGCAGTGTCTCCAGTCTTCTGGCTTCTAATTGCAAGTAAACCTCCGAAGAGTTGATCTGGGTTTTGCAATTAAGCCAACAAGTAAGCCAGTTTATGGGAAGAGCCTAAGCCAAGCCTGCAGTCATCCAGTCTGTCTCTTGTCATCCATCCTGCATCTCACTGCTGTGTGCAAGTAAGAGAATTCAGGTTTACCAGTCCTAAGAGCTAAGCCAGCTTCTTCAGAAAGCCAGTTATACAAGTAAGCCAGTCGTTTCTTCAGCAAGCCAGTTCCTTGCAGTTTTGTCTCCAATCGCTCTGTGCTACAAGTTGGACGCTTGTCAGAGTGATCTTCATCTGCAAACAGGGACACTTCTGAGTCTATCCCTTCCATCAAGTCATTCACATATACCATAAACAGCACTGGTCCTAGAACTGATCCCTGTGGAACCCCGCTCGTCACAGGCGCCCACTCTGACACCCCATCACGTACCATGACTCGTTGTTGCCACCCTGTCAGGTATTCTCTGATCCATTGCAGTTCCTTCCCTTTTATGCATGCCTGATCCTCTAGCTTTTGTACTAATCTCTTGTTAGGAACTGTGTCGGAAGCCTTCTTGTAGTCCAAGAAGATGCAATCTAACCACCCCTCTCTCTCGTGTCTTACTTCCGTTACCTTGTCATAAAACTCAAGTAGGTTTGTGACACAGGATTTCCCATCCCTGAAACCGTACTGGTTGTCGTTTATAAGCTTGTTCCGTTCTAGGTGCTCCACCACTCTCCTCCTGATAATCTCCATGACTTTGCATACTATACACGTTAGTGACACTGGTCTGTAGTTTAATGCCTCATGTCTGTCTCCTTTCCTAAAAATTGGAACTACAATTGTCATCTTCCATACATCAGGTAGTTGCCCAGTTTCAATGGATGTTGAAGATGGCAGTTAGTGTCACACACAGCGTCTCTGCTTCCTCTCTAAGGACCCATGGAGAGATGCTGTCAGATCCCAATGCCTTTGATGTATCTAGTTCACTTAGCAGCGTCTACACTTTCTCGTCAGCAGTGTGTATTTCATCCAGCACTTGTTGGTGTATCCCTTGTTGGTGTACCCCCTTATTCTGACTTCCTGGAGTCTTTTCTGTCTCCACTGTAAATATTTCTTTAAATCTCATGTTGAGCTCCTCACATACTTCTTGGTCGTTTCTCGTGAACTCCCCACCTTCCTTCCTCAACCTGATTACCTGGTCCTTTACTGTTGTTTTCCTCCTGAGGTGGCTATACAATAGCGTCTGGTCAGACTTGACTTTCGATGCTATGTCGTTTTCGTACTGTCGCTGGGCCTCCCTCCTCATCTGTGCATACTCGTTTCTGGCTCATCGACTAATCTCTTTATTTTCCTGGGTCCTTTGTCTTCTGTACTTTTTCCATTCTCTAGCACACTTAGTTTTTGCCTCCCTAGACCTTTGGGTGAACCAAGGGCTTGTTCTGGTCTTCCCATTATTTCTGTTGCCTTTGGGAACAAACCTCTCCTCTGCCTCCTTGCATTTTGTTGTCACATAGTCCACCATTTGGTTTACTGATTTTCCTACTAATTCTCTTTCCCACTGAACCTCCTGCAGGAAGTTCCTCATGCCTGTGTAGTCCCCCCTTTTGTAGTTTGGCTTTTCCCATATTACTCCTGTTACCCTCTCCACTTGTAACTCTACTGTGTATTCAAAGCTCAGAACCATGTGATCACTACACTTGAAAATTCTTGGAAGGAATGGCCCCTAATCTGCACACAGAAATCACTCCCTACGAAAGTAAGAGACTGGGCAGGTGGTGCAAAATACCCCTAATGAAAAGTAGAGGTGCCATTGGCACACTAAGAGAAAACACAATAAGTGTCCGGTGCCCAATACTGTTCAACAGCCTCCCACCATATATAAGTGGCTCCTGGCTGTCTTCAAGAGGGAGCTGGACAGATACTTAAAGACGGTGCCGGATCAGCCGGGCTGTGGTTCGTACGTTGGACTATGTGCGGCCAGCAGTAACAGCTTGGTTGATCAGACCCTGATCCACTGGGAGGTCTGGTTGATGACCGGGCCGCTGGGGCGTTGATCCCCAGAATACCCTCCAGGTAGACTTCAGGTAGGTAGAGGGGCATTTCATATGTGATGTCCTCGATGTCCGAGATACTCAAGCTGGTCCATCCTCACCTCTCCCTAATATGTTGATGCTTGAGGTTTTCCAGTTCCACATCCATCATCTTGGCTCTCCATGTTTTGGGACCCCCATGTGGCTCCAGGTTTTCCCAGTCAGTCTCCTTGTGATTGAAATCTCCCATAACTAGTAACTTTGCTCTACCTGTGTGAGCTCTTCTGGCCAACTCAGCTAGAGTGTCCACCATTTCTCTGTTGTTCTCTTCATATTCTTCTCTTGGCCTCCTGCAGTTCTGTGGCGGGTTGTACATCACTGCAATTACCACCTTAGGGCCTCAGACTGAATTCTACCTACTATGTAGTCCCTTTCGTCCATTCCTTCCATTTTCTCAAATCCCCATCAGTTTTTAATGAGCAGTGCAACTCCTCCCCCTCTGCTCACTTTATCTTTCCTCAAGATCTGATATCTGGGTGGGAAGATTGCGTCTGTTATCATCCCGGTGAGTTTCGTTTCTGTGAGTACTTGATTCTTTCATTCCACTTTTCACATTTAATTGTTATTCCATCTGCATTCATATACCAAACATTCAACTTCTTTTCTAAAACTGTGGTCTGGGCAGTACGTTGGGGTTGGGGGAGCGGGAAACCTGACAGGGAGCTATGGGTGTTTGCTGAGGGAGGGGGGTGGGAGCAGTGGGTATAGTGCGTGGGTTTTGGGTTAGATTGTTTGGTTGAGGTTGAGGGCCTTCTGTAGGTAGTTCTGAGTGAGGTTGTATTTGCTCTTACTCCTGAGTCTGGGCTCTCCTGCCTATCTCCGTGTTTGCCTCTGTTTCCTCCTTGCGTCTTTGTACCTTCTCTTTCAGTTTTTGCCTCTCTTCTTGTGTTGTGTCGCAATCGAGGTATACCCTCTGGTATGCTGATATATTCCTTAGTCATGCTTTCTCCTACAGGATCCTGTTTCGAGCTGATTCTGCCTTAAAAATCGCTTCGACTGGCCGTTTTTTTCTCTTGTAAACCCCCAACCCTATTCTCAGAAAATTTGCCAGTTGTGTCATGTTGTCCTTTCGTATTGCTTTCATGATACTTCCAATCGCTTTTTTCTCCCCCTGTCTTCTTGCTTCATAAGTTTTCCCTTGAACTTCCTGGAGCCCATAAACAAAGACTGACCTCTCCCTTTCATTCTCCCACTGCATTTCCCTTTGCATCCCCTGAGTCGATTTAGTTGCCTCCATTGCAGCTTTCCTTTCTTCAGTCTCTATCTACCCATCCCTCTCTCTCCTGACTTACTTCTGTTACCTTGTCTTAGAACTCCAGTAGGTTTGTTCCACCACTCTTCTCCTGACAATCTTCTCCATAACTTTACATACCCTACATGTCAGCAACACAGGTCTGTAGTGCTGTCTGTCTGTCTCCTTTCTTTAAAATTGGGACTATGTTGTCTTTCACACCTCAGGCAATTGCCTTGTTTCGATAGATTCATTGAAGATTGTTGTAAGTGGCACACATAGTGCCACTTAAAACAATCCTACCCTCAGGACCCTCAGAGAAGTTATCTGGGCACACTGTCTTCGAGGTATCTAGTTCACCTAGAAGTTTCTTCACCTCCTCGGTTGTGTGCAGTGTGTCCAGCACTTGTTGGTACACCTTACTCCCTCGGTTTGCTGGATAACTTTGTCTCCTCCGTGAATACCTTCTTGATTCTTAA
Source organism: Cherax destructor (assembly GCA_009830355.1). Lineage (NCBI taxonomy): Eukaryota > Metazoa > Arthropoda > Malacostraca > Decapoda > Parastacidae > Cherax > Cherax destructor. Next base: position 5,213 of record WNWK01004414.1, on the reverse strand, counting down.
GCTGAGCTCCTCACATATTTCCTGGTCACTCCCTGTGAGCTCTCCTCCCTTCCTCAACCTGATCACCTGTTCCTTGACGGTTGTTTTCCTTCTTTTGTGGCTGTATAACAACTTTGTGTGAGATTTGGCTTTTGATGCTGTCATTCTCGTACTGCCGCTTGGCCTCTCTCCTTATCCATGTATAATAATTTCTGGCTCTTTGGATTAGTTTCCTGTTTTCCCAAGTCCTTTGCCTTCTATACTTTTGCCATGTTCTAGCACACTTGGCTATGCCCTCTCCACACCTCCGGATAAACCATGGGTTCACTGTGTGTGTGCTTTTGTGCGTGCATGCGTGCACACTCACTCACCTATATGTACTCACATACATTTGGTTGCAGCTCCTGGCCCAGTTCTTCGCTGGTCGCTACTTAGTCCAGTCTCCTACTTAACCACTGAGCTCTCCAGGACGTTCCGCTTCCTGGTCACGATATGGCTGAAAAAATACTTCCTAACACTTGTGTTACTCAGCTGTATTTTTCTGCTTCCAGCTGCGCCCTCGTGTTCCTGCCTCACGCTTCTCACCTGTTCACTCAGTCACTTCCTCTCTATATTTTGTACGTTGTTATCGTGTCATCCCTAGTTCTTTCCATAGTGTCATCAAGTATAGTTTCCTTAACCTCTTTTCATAGGACATACTCCTTAGCTCCAGGACTAGTCTTGTCACAAACCTCGACATTTTCTCCAATTTCTTGAATGCTTAATAAGGAGTGGGTTCTACACTGGTGCTGCATACTCCAGTATGGGCCTGATGTACATATTATATAGTCTCGTGAATGACTCCATACTTTGGTTTCTATTATTTGTTCTGGATTTTCTGAACGAACATTGAATGCAGCAATTATTCGGTCAATGTGTGCTTCAAGTGACGTGTTCGGTACATAATTCACCACGAAGTTCTCTTTGAGTAAGATTTGCGACCTTTCCCCGTCAAGCCTATACTCCGTCTGTGGTCTTCTTTGCCCTTCCCTTTTCTTCATAACTTTGAACTTAGAAGAGTTAAATTGCACTAGCCACTCGTCAGATATGACCTGTACCCAGTTCAGGTCTGTTTGCAGCTTTTCCTGTTTGTATTCTTTATTAGTATAATATCTGCAAATAGTCGTACTTCTGGCTCTATTCCTTCAGTCAAGTTGTTCACATATACAAGAAATAGTCCCGGTCTTAGTACTGATCCTTGTGGAACCTCACTTATCACATGCACCCATTTCGACAGCTCATTTAGGACAATCACTTTTTCTTTCCTTCCTATGTGGTATTCCTTGGTCCATTGTAATGCTTTCCCTGTTATTCCTGCCTGCTCATCTAACTTTTATCACAGTGTCTTGTGTGGTACTCCGTCGGAAGTCTTCCTACACTTCAAGAATACACAGTGTATCCAACCCTCTTTTACCTGCCTTGCATCGTAGAGCTCTAATAGGTTTGTGAAACAGAATTTACCGTTTTTAAAGCTTTGCTGATAATTTATGAACCAACTCTTTTCAAGGTGTTGCACACACTCATGATAATCTTCATAGCTTTGCATAATAATGTACGTGAGTGTCAGCGGTCTGTAGTTTAATGCTGCCTGTTTTTCCTTTATCGAAATACTGGGATTTCATTTGCTGTCTTCCACACCTCTAGCATTTGTTCTGTCCCCACTAACTTGTTAAAGATTGTCTCTCGTAGTTCTGGACTTGCTTCAATATCTTACCTGAAGTCATTAGTGCGGATTTAATTTGCTCTTAGCTAGATCCTCCTAACAACTCCCAACTTTATTTATTTTTTAACCTTCAATAATATCATTTTAAATGTATCACAGTCGTCTCTATTTTATTTGCATCTTCCCTCTTCTCATTTTTATCATCCATTACTGTCTCTTCTTAAAATAGTTGCAAGTTTTGGCACAATTCCCATGTAAAAAAAATTATTTTGTCTTAGACACATATTTTCACTGCTAGTTTGCTTTCCTTGTTTATTTTTAAATTTACATTCACCTACTGTCCAATTTCTCTCTTTTATTTGACTTGCAATAATTTTAGCAGCAGCCGCACCGCCTCTCCACCTCCATTGTTATCTATATCTTCTTGGATCTTTTATCTGCTCCAGAATTGTCATTTTACACAATCATTTAACAATCTTGCACAATAGTATTATCAACTCCGGTAAATTAATTATTTAGATATATTCCGATTACAGATTTTTTTCTAAAAGTATTTTAAAAATGTTTATAAACAATTCAAATACAGAGAAATGTGTATGTCTGTGTGTGTGTATGAAGACTGAGGTTACTGTTTCAAGTATTCCTGTCTGGTGGGTAACTAGGTGACGTGTTGCCTTAAGGTAACTAGGTGACGTGCTGCCTTAAGGTAACTAGGTGACGTGCTGCCTCGTATAATCGATAGGCTTTAAGCCCGGTTACCCATTAAGTGTGCGCGTGCGTGTGTATCTGGGTGTGTGAGGGTACTTTCGTGTTTGTGTGCGTGTGCTTATGTGCAGGTGTGCGCGTGTTTTCATGTGTTCGTGTGCCCGTGTACTCATGTGTGTGTGTGTGTGCTCGTGTGCGGGTATGCGAGTGTATGTAACTACACAATTACTTGATTGCTGATTTCCCTATTTGTTTACCTACTGCATGTATGTGCGTGTGTGCGTGTGTGCGTGTGTGTGTGTGTGTGTGTGTGTGTGTGTGTGTGTGTGTGTGTGTGGGTGGTGTGTTAGATACCATTTTGTCCTAGGCACATGTCGATTAGACACTAGGCCTGTTGTATGTGTATGTGTGTGTGTGTGTGTGTGTGTGTGTGTGTGTGTAAGGAAACACTTCGAAATGTTTCCGCCCCGCCGGGAATTGAACCCGGGCCCTCCGTGCGTGAAGCGAGAGCTTTAGCCACCAGGCCACCGGGGCTATATGTGTGTACTCACCAATTTATGGTTGCAGGGGTCGATTCATAGCTCCTGGCCCCGCCTCTTCACTGATTGCTACTAGGTCATCTCTCTCCCTGCTCCATGAGGTTTATCAAACCTCGTCTTAAAACTATGTATGGTTTCTGCCTCCACTACGTCACTTTCTAGGCTATTCCACTTAATGACAACTCTATGACTGAAGAAATACTTCCTAACATCCCTTTGACTCATAGGAGTCTTCAACTTCCAATTGTGACCCCTTGTTTCTGTGTCTCCTCTCTGGAACATCTTGTCTCTGTCCACCTTATCTATTCCTCGCAGTATTTTATATGTCGTTATCATGTCTCCCCTAACCCTCCTGTCCTCTAGTGTCGTCAGGCCGATTTCCCTTAACCTTTCTCGTAGGACAATCCCCTTAGCTCTGGGACTAGTCTTGTTGCAAACCTCTGCACTTTCTCTAATTTCCTGACGTGCTTGACCAGGTGTGGGTTCCAAACTGGTGCTGCATACTCCAGTATGGGCCTGACGTATATGGTGTACAGAGTCTTGAATGATTCCTTAGTGAGGTATTGGAACGCTATTCTTAGGTTTGCCAGCCGCCCGTATGCTGCAGCAGTTATCTGATTGATGTGTGCCTCAGGAGATGTGCTCGGTATTATACTCACCCCGAGATCTTTTTCCTTGAGTGAGGTTTGCAGTCTTTGGCCACCTAGATTATACTCTGTCTGCGGTCTTCTTTGCCCTTCCCCGATCTTCATGACTTTACATTTGACAGGGTTAAATTCAAGGAGCCAGTTACTGGACCAGACTTGTAGCCTGTCCAGGTCTCTTTGTAGTCCTGCCTGATCTTCGACTGATTTAATTCTTCTCATTAACTTCACATCATCTGCAAACAGGGACACTTCTGAGTCTATTCCTTCCGTTATGTCATTCACATATACCAAAAACAGTACAGGTCCTAGGACTGACCCTTGTGGAACCCCACTCGTCACAGGTGCCCACGCTGACACCTCGTCACGTACCATGACTCGTTGTTGCCTCCCTGTCAGATATTCTCTGATCCATTGCAGTGCCTTTCCTGTTACGTGTGCCTGATCCTCTAGCTTTTGCATTAACCTCTTGTGATGAACTTTGTCGAACGCCTTCTTGCAGGCCAAGAAAATGCAGTCTATCCACCCCTCTCTCTCGTGTCTTACTTCTGTTACCTTGTCATAAAACTCCAGTAGGTTTGTGACACAGGATTTTCCTTCCCTGAAACCGTGCTGGTTGTCGTTTATAAGCTTTTGTCTTTCTAGGTGCTCCACCACTCTCCTCCTGATGATCTTCTCCATGACTTTGCATACTATACACGTCAGTGACACAGGTCTGTAGTTTAATGCCTCGTGTCTGTCTCCTTTCTTAAAAATTGGGACTACATTTGCCGTCTTCCACACCTCAGGTAGTTGCCCAGTTTCAATGGAAGTGTTGAAGATTTTTGTTAGTGGCACACTTAACATCTCTGCTCCCTCTCTAAGGACCCACGGAGAAATGTTGTCAGGTCCCACTGTACTCACCTATTTGTACTCACCTATTTGTGGTTGCAGGGGTCGAGTCATAGCTCCTGGCCCCGCCTCTTCACTGATTGCTACTAGGTCCTCTCTCTCTCTCTCCCTGCTCCACGAGCTTTATCAAACCTAGTCTTAAAACTATGTATGGTTCCTGCCTCCACTATGTCGCTTTCTAAGCTATTCCACTTCCTGACAACTCTATGACTGAAGAAAAACTTCCTAACATCCCTTTGACTCATAGGAGTCTTCAACTTCCAATTGTGACCCCTTGTTTCTGTGTCCCCTCTCTGGAACATCTTGTCTCTGTCCACCTTATCTATTCCTCGCAGTATTTTATATGTCGTTATCATGTCTCCCCTAACCCTCCTGTCCTCTAGTGTCGTCAGGCCGATTTCCCTTAACCTTTCTTCGTAGGACAATCCCCTTAGCTCTGGGACTAGTCTTGTTGCAAACCTTTGCACTTTCTCTAATTTCTTGACGTGCTTGACCAGGTGTGGGTTCCAAACTGGTGCTGCATACTCCAGTATGGGCCTGACGTATATGGTATACAGAGTCTTGAATGATTCCTTAGTGAGGTATTGGAACGCTATTCTTAGGTTTGCCAGCCGCCCGTATGCTGCAGCAGTTATCTGATTGATGTGTGCCTCAGGAGATGTGCTCGGTATTATACTCACCCCAAGATCTTTTCTTTGAGTGAGGTTTGCAGTCTTTGGCCACCTAGACTATACTCTGTCTGCGGTCTTCTTT
>WNWK01004413.1:106252-141036 GCA_009830355.1 Cherax destructor | reverse complement strand
GACTGATATACGATTTAGTATTTTTCTTGCTAAAGTAATATTAAGAAATTTGAGCTAATGCTAGAAAAACGCATATGAAATACATAGGACATTAGTAGTTTGGGGTTAGGTTAGGGTAATATTAATTTAGGTTATACTGTTTTTATTTACGTTAGTCAAAGGGAATAAGTTTAAATTTAAAGGTCATGTAACTTCCTTTTGATTTCGCTGCTAGAGGCAATGAATTAATATTAGCCTCACTCACATTTTAGCAGTCCTGGTTCAAATCACCCACACCGTGTTGGTCGAAATCACCCACACCGTGTTAGTCGAAATCACCCACACCGTGTTAGTCGAAATCACCCACACATTGCTGGTGTAGGAGTGTGGATGGTACTAGTCCAAATCACCCACACCGTGCTGGTGTAGGAGAGTGTGGGTGGTTCTGGTGTGCGGGTTTACCACCAGCAGGAGAATGTTCTGAGAGTGGGTTGGTTTCTCTGGTACTGTCACACCGTCGGCTGCCATGATGCGCACCTGCGCTGCCACAGATCTTACCACCACCCTCCCGTCCTCAACCACAGGCCTGGTGTATAATAATAAATATAAATCATATTAAAACAAAATAAAAATATTAATGGATGGTTGGTTAATGGGGTTTAAAGCTTTTCGACTACACCAGGGGCATTAAGGCTGCATGTAAACTCTTCAGCACAGGACAAGAATACTGTTGTCCCTAATCTAGGGATTAAGTAATCTCTTATATACACTGAAGAGATATGTATCTTTCAGTATATATATCATTTGAAGTAATAATAATAATAATTCTGTTATCGACGCTAAAAATCCATAATATATTCAACACATTACATTTAAAACATGGACTACAAAACTAACTCTAGTTATAAGTCAGTGGATAAACGTAGTTATTATGCCAATCATAGTCCCAGTCTAATGGTTATAATCATAACCATGATTTTTAAAGAAGTGGACCGGTAAGCCAGCGAAAATCCTCGGTCAGATGACCAAAAGCTGCAGCTGTAGATCATCATAAGATTAGACCCTCGTCAGGAAACACTTGTCCTGTTTCCTGACAAACATTATTCCATCACAGCCCTAGAGCCAAAGAATAAATTCATGTGATAATATTGTTATTGGTACTATTACACTGCAAATTTTGCAGGTAAAAATGTAGATATAACCCAAGCGATAGGGCTTTCGGTTCACAACTGAAGGACCCGGGTTCGATTTCAGCACGAGTGGAAATGTTGGGCATGTTTCCTTGCTGTATAACCCCTGTGGTTTAGCGCTTCTATTTGATTATAATAATAATGGGCATGTTTCCTTACATGTTGCCCACGTGTACTTGTCAGTCAATGGTGTTTGTCAAGGGTTATGGGTAGCATCCTGGATTAACAGGAATACATAAGAACCATGTGAGAAGGAACCACACATATACGATTCAAATTCAATTGTTTATTTCTCTGTAAAGATTACAATATGTGGTTTACATATTATAAAACAATAATTACAAAGAAGGTCACTAGCATGCCTAGGCATTTCGGGCAGACAGATACACCTCTCGAAGCTTTTTAATTTAACAAAATTGGGTACATCTATATTGTGTTGGTACCCTAATCAGTAAAATGTGAAAACAAAAGGCAGCAATGTTTTCCCAATCATATTCCTTCACATGGGATGGGTTTCTTTCATGAGGTAATGAAACCTATCAGCCTGAACTGCTAGATTTCAGTAAGGCAACTTAGCGTCAAACACTCCATTATGGATTTAGTAAGTATGAAATTACCAGCTTGGGAATTAACCCTCTCCCAGGTTGGATGGTAAATCCTGCCTCTCAGTGTTTCCCGATGTAGTGAGGAATAGTTAGTCCGTAGAAAGGTCATTTCTCACTTGGCAACTCACGTGACGACTGATGGATATTCTCATTCTTACGCTGAATTAACCACACAGGTTTAGCGCTTCAGGAAATGCAATAAAATGCAATTCATTCTTACCTATCTTAAACTGGATATATAAGTAGCATTGTCTCGGGAGAAATAAAAGTGTCCCGGCTAGCGGTGAGTGACCTGCCTGTATGGGGACAATAAACCAGACCCAGTAGAGTGAACCATAAGTGCACGGATACCCAGGTGTTAAAGCGGGGCGAGGTTTTACCAGGGTGCAAGAAGAAAACAGGGTGCCAGAGGTAAACCAGGGTGCCAGAGGTACGGCCGCCGTACAGTAGGAGCTGCCAGAAGGACCGGTTTTTATCTCCAACACGCAAGTTATACTTTTGTACCATACCGATTATTATTATTACTCTGTTTAATCATCTTCCAGTGATCTGTCTCGCGTAACCCAGACAACCCCTACAGGATTCATTAAATAAGTGACACTGGATCTCGTCAGATCCAAGAAATAAGGGAACCATTGACTGGTTTCAAAACTGGTATCCGAGTCCGGATTCAATAAGCGGACGGAGTTTTAGGGGACCTTATCAAACACCCAAACAATAACAGTAAGAATAACTTCTACGAGGTAAGATTGTCCAACATTTACACATGCAAATAAAATAGATACGATACAAATAGACGGATCACCACTTCAGGGAACCTATTAGTAGAATATACAGTAAAGCAACCAACAAAATCAATCATGAAACCCTGTGTAATATGCAACCAAACAAGCAAACGTTCCTCTGCATGGATTACATGCATCTTTGTGGTAAATGCTGCCACGCCCCTTGTGTAGACATTCAAGACTCTACCACCGAGATATTAAACAAGGGAAGTGTTTTTGGGTATGTCCAAATGAGACTGAACTGTGGAATAAAACCACATCGATATTAAAAGATGACAACACCAAATCGGACTTCATACAAAACATGACAGCTTTCTATAACAGTTGGGTCAGTAAAAAATCAGGGCCAGATGATGCTACCGCCCCGGTACAGATGTTGAAATGATACCCAATATATTTAAGAATGGGGGAAAAAAATGATGGTGACCTGAAGAGGGACAGTAGCTCTAGTGAAATAAATGATGGGGAAACAGGTGTAGACAAGGACACACACAAAACAGTGGTACAAACTAGCAATACCACGGTAGATAGTAAACAAGGGGATGCCCAGGGAAATAATGAAGATAAATTACCGGAAACAGTTGAAGGCTCCATTGTTAGCAATAGTAACGAAGACAGACATGAGACAGGAACACACCCACCAATGGGGAACACAGTCACTAAAAACCAGGGCAAACGGAAACCAGGCCTATGTGAATATTATGCACTTGGTATCTGCAGGCATGGAAAATCTGGGAAATCAGATGGGACATGTAATTATGATCACCCCAGAAAATGCCGTTCCCATATGAAAACAGGCAAATGCAACCTCCCGTCCTGTAAGTTTTTCCACCCTGAAATGTGCCACACATCAATTCAGGAAAGACAGTGTTATAACTTATATTGCCAGGCATTCCACCTAAAGGGTACGAGGCGACACAGAACATCCAGACCATGGCAAAATCAGGGTAGCCACAGCCACTCCGGAGAGAGAGGTTTTTAGTGCCAGGAAGGAAAAAGCTGGCAGGAAATGACAGAAATTGTACACCAACTGCAATCATTTCTGGAGTGGAATCACAGTCAGTGGCCTCCACTCCATTACAACAGATATTAGAGCCAGGAAAAAAAGACCCCCCCCATACCACCAATACCACCAATCCAACTACATTCATCTTTGCTAATATACAAGGTCTAAAGCCAGCAACAAACAACAAGGTACCTTACATTAGTGGACTGCTTACAGAGTCAAATGCCATGTTTGCGGTTTTCACAGAGACCCACATAAGAGATCACTTGGACAATGAAATATGGATCCCGGGCTACAACCTATACAGGTGTGACAGAGTGAATAGGAAAAAAGGGGGGGTTGGCCTGTATATCACAGAGTCACTTATATGTTCAGAACTACTAAATGCCTCAAATGATGTAGTTGAAGTACTAGCAATAAAGGTCGAGAATCAAAACCTGGTCATCGTGGTTGTCTACAAGCCCCCGGATGCAACGTCCCAACAATTCCAGGAACAGCTTCTGAAAATTGACCACTGTCTGGAAAATCTTCCAGCTCCTGCCCCAACATCTTGCTACTGGGGGATTTCAACCTCAGGCACCTAAAATGGAGGAACATTGCAAACAATGTGGTAGCAGAGATAACACCAGGAGGCAGCTCAGATGAAAATTCACACATGCATGAACTTTTAAATCTCTGCACCAAGTTCACCTTAAACCAGCAAATAGTAGAGCCCACAAGATTAGAGAATACGCTGGACCTCATCTTCACCAACAATGATGATCTGATACGAAATGTCATCATATCAAAAACAATATACTCAGATCACAACAAAATAGAGGTCCAGACATGCATGCGGGGAGCTCCAGATCAACAAAATGTGATCAGCCGTGAGGAGCTTTCTCCAAATTCAACTTCAATAACAAAAACATAAGGTGGGACCAAGTAAACCAAGTCCTAAATGATATAAACTGGGAAGATTGCCTAAGCATCACGGATCCCAACCTATGTCTTGAACAAATTAACTCTGTGGTACTTGAGGTTTGCTCAAGGCAAATTCCCTTAAGGAAAAGGAGGAGAAGATGCAAACTAGAAAGAGAGAGGCGCTCCCTATACAGGCGAAGGCACAGAATAACGGAGCGGCTACAGGAGGCCAATATCTCTGAAATACGTAGGGAGACACTAGTCAGAGAAATAGCAAACATCGAATTAAAACTAAAGGAATCTTATAGGAATCAAGAGACACGGGAAGAACTAAGAGCCATAAATGAAATTGAAAGAAACCCTAAGTATTTCTTTTCCTATGCAAAATCAAAGTCGAGAACAACAACCAGTATTGGGCCCCTACTTAAACCGGATGGGTCCTACACAGATGACAGCAAGGAAATGAGTGAGTTACTTAAATCCCAGTATGACTCAGTCTTTAGCGAGCCACTAACCAGACTGAAAATCGAAAACCTAAATGATTTTTTCATGAGAGTGCCACAGAACTTGACAGACGCATGCCTTTCTGACATCATCACTACGCCAAATGACTTTGAAAAGGCAATAAATGACATGCCCATGCACTCCGCTCCAGGCCCAGACTCATGGAACTCCGTGTTCATCAAGAACTGCAAGAAGCCCCTATCACATGCTTTTAACATCCTATGGAGAGGGAGCATGGACACTGGGATCGTCCCGCAGCTACTAAAAACAACAGACATAGCCCCGCTCCACAAAGGGGCAGTAAAGCAATAGCAAAGAACTACAGACCAATTGCGCTAACGTCCCATATCTAAAAATCTTTGAAAGGGTTCTAAGAAGCAAGATCGCCACCCATCTTGATACCCATCAATTGCACAACCCAGGACAGCATGGGTTTAGAGCAGGCCGCTCCTGTCTGTCCCAACTACTGGACCACTACGACAAGGTCCTGGATGCTCTAGAAGATAAACAGAATGCAGATGTTATATACACAGATTTTGCAAAAGCCTTTGACAAGTGTGACCATGGTGTAATAGCACACAAAATGCGTGATAAAGGAATAACAGGAAAAGTTGGTAGATGGATTTATAATTTCCTAACACATAGAACACAAAGAGTAGTAGTCAACAGAGTAAAGTCTGAGGCAGCTACTGTGAAAAGCTCTGTTCCACAAGGCACAGTACTTGCTCCCATCCTATTCCTCATCCTCATATCAGACATTGACAGGGATATAAGTTACAGTGCTGTGTCTTCCTTTGCAGATGACACCCGAATCTGTATGACAGTGTCCACCGTTGAAGACACTGCAAGACTCCAAGCAGACATAAACCAAATCTTTAAATGGGCTGCAGAAAACAATATGAAGTTCAATGATGAGAAATTTCAATTACTCAGATACGGAAAACGTGAAGAAATTAAAATCTCATCGGAGTACAAAACTAATTCCAACCACACATAGAGCGAAAAACTAATGTCAAAGACCTGGGAGTGTTCATGTCAGAGGATCTCACCTTCAAGGACCATAACAATGTAGCAATTGCATCTGCTCGAAAATGACAGGATGGATAATGAGAACCTTCAAAACCAGGGATGCCAAGCCCATGTTGACACTTTACAGATCGCTTGTTCTATCTAGGCTGGAATATTGCTGCACACTAACTGCACCTTTCAAGGCGGGTGAAATTGCTGACCTTGAAAATGTGCAGAGAACCTTCACGGCACGCATAAGTGCGATAAACCACCTCAACTACTGGGAACGCTTGAAGTTCCTAAACCTGTACTCTCTAGAACGCAGGCGGGAGAGATACATTATTATATACACATGGAAAATTCTCGAGGGCTTAGTACCAAACTTGCACACAAAAATCACTCCCTACGAAAGCAAAAAGACTCGGCAGGCGATGTAACATTCCCCAATGAAGAGCAGGGTGCCACTAGCACGTTGAGGGACAACACAATAAGTGTGAGGGCCCAAGATTGTTCAACTGCCTCCCAGCATACATCAGGGGGATTACCAACAAGCCCCTGGCTGTCTCAGCAGGCACTGGACAGGCACCTCAGTCGGTACCTGATCAGCCGGGCTGTGGTTCGTACGTTGGATGCGTCGGCCAGCAGTAACAGCCTGGTTGATCAGGCTCTGGTCCAACAAGAGGCCTGGTCACGGACCGGGCCGCGGGGCGTTGACCCCTGGAATTCTCTCCAGGTAGACTCCAGGTTACCTGGAGAGGGTTTCGGGGTTCAACGCCCCCGCGGCTCGGTCTGAGACCAGGCCTCGTGGTGGATCAAGGCCTGATCAACCAGGTTGTTACTGCTGGCCGCACGCAAACTGACGTACGAACCACATCCCGGTTGGTCAGGTACTGACTTTAGGTGCCTGTCCAGTGCCTTCTTGGTAAATACGCATCTGTGATCAGTGCGCGAACTTACTGATATTACAGCGCATGAACGGGGTGTAATCCTTACACCAGTCGGCAGCAGGTGTAAGGATTACACCCCGGGGCTCGAAGCCCGGTCCCTCAATGTGAGGACGCTACCAGTTCAGCCACGAGCACCCAGATGAGGATAGTTCAGGGTGCACCAGAGTGCTCAGCCATGGTAGGTGAAGAGCTTAGCTTGAGTGTGAGAGAAGGAAGCCTGATGACAATGGAGTAAGAAACCGGTGATGAAGGACTTTTTGTGAGACTTAAATAAGCAGCAGTGAACTGTCAATTGCAAGTTATGTTACACTAATATTCTGTGAATCTTCGGTTCTTAGTTGGTTACTAATCGTTGTAACAACTCCAAAAATTATACTGATCTCGCTCCCAGCAACTATTTTTAGTTTGCAAGTGGATACTCTTATTATCAGTATACGTATATTCTCAGTATTTTTATTAGTATAATAAATAATTGTATTAATAGATATTTGGTTACCATTTTCACCTGTATAATTTTAACTTTTATTTTATATGTATTCTAAAATGTTAATTGGCAAGTGGTCAACAAGTGCTGTAACAAGGCGGACGAGAAGACGTCTCACTTCTTCCTCCTGTATAACACGGGGGTCCTGTGATAAATAAAAGGGATGATTTGTGTGAGGGAAAATCCCGGAATAAGTGGGGTTATGGTTGTTCAGACACCTAGGTACCATTATCGTGTTACTGCCCGCACTACCATCTAGCGGACTGAAGGTAAAAACTCTCGTTCCTGATGTCTGATTTGATTTAATTTCTACTCCTGGTAGTATTAATCTTACCTGGTGTGGGTTGAAGTTTGGAGAATCACTTCACCTCCACTCTTCTCCTGATCAGGTAAGGTGATCTACCAGGGTAGACGCTAGTAAATTGGAGCAGGATCCCTGTCTACAGGACGTAGGACATTACGATTCCTCACCTCTAAAATCTGAATTGTGGTGCTACATCCAAGTAGTGACAGGAATTTCAGAACATCGGACGAACACCACCACCCAGGATAACCAACACCCTTTCTTCTAAAACATCAGAAGACCATCCTGGGCATTAGATACTCCTGTTCCAACATCATACTGGAACCACATCGGCCAATTTTTATTTTTTATTTAATTTTAATTAAAATCCTTAGAAAAGTATCTTCATTATTATTCCTCGAGTCATTCATTTATTTATTTTTCCATTCTTTTTGTTCAGGCGGAAGGCGTTTCCCTGACAATTTGGATAGACTGGGGGATCTGATAATTGTTTAAGCTCCCACTGGGGTTCAGAAGATTATTTTCTCATTTATGAGGAAACCCTACACCTGTATGGATCATAGTTCTTGCGAATGGTAGGTAATGAGGTTTTTTTCAAGGAAGGGAAAATTTGTTTCAATTCCCTTGATCAGGACCATTTCACCGGCTTCAAGTCAGCATCTTGAAGGGTTCGCCCTGGATCGAACTCTATACCTTTCGGTTACCGGCCATACATGACGAGGGTGTGTGCCACGAAGACGGTCTTAGAGAAAAGAGAAAGGGACTCACGTGACGAGGTCCCTGTAGAGGGTTCTAGTGACGGCGAGATAGTGGTGAATGTTGTCCTCGAACTGGCAGCACTCTCCCCCCAGTACCACCAGGCGGAAGAGTCTCACTAGTAGCTGTTCTCTCTCCTCCTTCTGCAGCACCTCCCACAGCTCTCCACCCTCTTCCACCAATACCTGTATATGTATTTTTTGTGATGATAATATATATAAATTCCATCTTTCCCTGTGTATGGGATAGGCCATCCTGAGAGAGAATATTTTTTACATTACAGCAACTCCAGCTCTGATGGAAAGAAACCTTTAATTGTGTGATTGAATATGACAGGGAAACCTAGCTAGCATTTGTTTCTAGCAATGTAACACAGAACATGTTAACCACTGTAACATACATCTATACATTTTTTGGTATTTAGTGGTTAATTATTATTGCTCCTGATAGGATTGTTTTTATCACAAGGGATACCTTTCATTATATATATAGCTGAGATAATGTCCAGGCCTTCAGCTATAATAACCCACACTATTTTTTCTCTATATTTATCATTTATATAATATTTGATATATTTAATGTATTACTTGTATACTGAGTGAGCTGGGAGGGAGGTGCTTGGCATCACCTTGCATGAACTACAGAAATCATGAATTTTGAGCAAGGATGCGATTTGAAAAATTACCAGGTTGGCAATTTTGCTAACGACTGAGGAGGTGAGAGATTGTTCTGTCTCTATTAACATAGCCTCGAGGAGTTCGATGCTTACTTTCTTCAGATTGTCATCGAGTACGAGGTCATGGTGGTAGTGGTCAGGGCAGCGAACTATTTCCCCGTCGTCTCTTACCACCTCAGTTTCGTAAAGTTTACGGAACACTTCCATGGAGGTGAGGGAGCAAGGCACCTCCTCCATGCTCTCCACGGTGGCTCCGGGCCCTGGGGAGGGAGGAATGGAGGAAGGTGAGAAACAGAGAGGACAGGTGAGAATTAGAGGGGGGACCGCAGGTGTGACAGATGGGAGGAGGGTAGGTAAGAAATAGATGGGAGGGTATGTGAGAAACAGGTGGGAGGAGTATAGGTCGACATAGTTGTTAACACTGGTCAGCATTATTTATTCTTTGTGTTGTATTTAGATAGCTGCTGTCTCTACTGACCTAAGGTAAGCCCATGGGTTGTATAGTATTCCCTAGCTCCTGGTGTGTACTGTGTTTGTGGGACTGAAACTCTAGCTCCTGGTCTCTGCCTCATAAGACCTTTAATCTTTAAAACAAAGAAAACTCGCTGAGTATATATCAGATATACAGAGATGCTCGGTGTATGCTTTATATATCCTGCTGAAGTGTACAAAAGTAAAACATGAATAAAGAGGATACAAATGACTTGCTGAAAATATCTAACCAAGACAAAATTCGCAGCAATGGATTCAAGGGGGACAAATTTACATTTAAAAAAGGCTGACTAAATTTGGGTTATTAAGTCGTAATTCACCCATAAATAACAAAAAAGGCACAATACCGTGACTGGAACAATACACACAACCCAAGTCGGGCCGAAACGTCGTCGTAGCTCCTCTCTTTTTATATGTGCGGGTTGTGTGTGTATCGTAATTCACCCGTTTTAGACACTGTAACAGCTAGTTATAATAGCTAAGTTAAGAACTCCAGTAAAACATCTGTTAGGTATGTTAATGACCCCTAGCATTTTAAAAAACAATAAAACCAATGTAATGAATGTTATTACATATAATATTAGATAAATGTTATAGTTTATACTTTAGATAGGGCTAAACTTTGAAATAAGCTGAGATAGGATAATTACGCCAATGAAGAAATTTAAGAATGTCAGGAGAATGTAAGAAGTAGTATAGAGATATGGAAGGTCATAGAGATATCAGAGAATAATAGAAGTATTGAAGGATCATAGATATGGGAGAATAATAGAGGTATAAAATGATCAAAGAAATTTGCGAGGATTATAGAGGCTTGAAAGGGATACACAACATAAAAAATAGCAATATACCAAGCCATTATCAAGACACTATACTAACCTAAAGGTTCTTTCAGGTGCCCACGCCACACCTCCAGGGACGCTGCCGCTGCTGAACTCCTTACGAAATCCTGTGCACACACAAAAAAAATTATATTCAGGCAAAAATTTGACTATTATAATCAAGCATAGCAAGCTTATCGTGTCTGTTAATTAATGAAGTCAGTGCAAAGTATATAAATAATGATAAAAATTTTGTAATTTCTTCACAATTTATGTCTATCATAAATTGTACTACCTCATATTGAATATTTGTAATCTACCACTCTTTACCTCTCTAGACTTAAGTAGTATTTACAATACAAATACAAATATTTTACATAGAAGTTTATATAGAAGTGCAAGGAGAGCCACTGACATGCCATGGCATTAAGGGCAGCTTAATATAATGGCTTATAGACTATGTACATAATATTGGAGAAATTGGTTGAGTTTGACTTGTTCAGATTACAATATGATGATATTACATTGGGCAAATTACAATATGGTGATACTACATTGTAACAAGTGTTTAGTAGGATGGTAGTTAATAGTAAAAATTGAAATTATCTTAAGGAAAATAACATTGAGCATTTTTTAAAGTAATTTACAGAATGCGTATTTAGTTTAGGGTGAGTAGGTGGTAATATAATAGTAATATAATAGTAAAAATTGAAATTATCTTATAGGAAAATAACATTGAGTATTTTTTGAGTATGAGTATTTAGTTAAGGGTGAGTAGGTGGTTTTTGAGAAGAGTCTTAAAATGATTTTCAGACAAGGTTATTTTAGTATTTACTGGTAATGAATTCCAGATTCTTTGGCCCTTTATGTGCATAGAATTTTTACATAGGTTGATATGGACACGGGGTATATCAAAAAGTGATCTGTGCCTTGTGTTGTGGTCATGGGTCCTATTAAAGTTGGTGAGGAGAATTTTGAGCGGAGGGTTTATATTAGAGTGTAGAGTTTTATATATGTAGTAGGCACAAGAATAAGTGTGAATGTTCTTTATGGTGAGTAGTTTTAGGCTTTTGAATATTGGCGGAGTATGCTGTGTAGAGTGAGAATTTGTTATCATTCTGACTGCAGCCTTTTGCTGAGTTATGAGTGGTCTAAGGTGATTTACTGTTGTTGAGCCCCATGCACAAATTCCATAGGTGAGATATGGGTAGATGAGCGAGTGATATAGTGCAAGGAGAGCTGATTGAGGCACATAGTAGCGTATCTTTGATAATACGCCTACTGTCTTTGAGATTTTCTTGGAAATTTGTTGTATGTGTGTTTGGAATTTAAGGCTACTGTCAATGTGGATTCTAGGAATTTTCCCTCTGTGAGTCTTGTGATGGGTGATCCATTGAGCGTTATGTTAAGTGGAACATTTGTGGCTCTGTTTCCAAACTGTATGAAGTAGGTCTTGTCAGTATTGAGTTAAGTCTGCCCGAAATGCTTCGGCATGATAGTTACTTTGTACCAAAGTATGAAATGTAAACACACGTTGTAACCTTTGCAAAGAAATAAACTTTTGATTTGATTCCAGCTTTGACATAATTTGTAGAGATAGTATCTGAAGTTCTTTGTACACTTTTTTTTATTTTAAATTATATCCTCTTGTTCTATTATTTCTGATACCAAAAGTTCTTCCATATCTGAGATCTATTTTGTTGGATAGCTTTGATCTATTTGCATGGTATCTATTAGACAGAATTTTGATGTAGCATACGTTGTAAGCATTTTTATTAATATGTATCTATATAATTTATTATCGAACACTGTTTATAATTTTCCACGGAGATTTCTCTCTAAAATGTAATATCAAATTGTATTAAACGCATTACTGTAAATTCTCAAGAGTAGGGAGATTGTCATGATCTCAATGAACTTAGAAATTAGACCTACTCTCCATTTCACTGGAACAAACACTGATACCTCTCATATGTAAAACCACACTTATTCTCCATAAAATGTATTTTTTGTTAATATTTCCCATAAGAAATAATGTAAATCCAATTAACCCGTTCCAGACACCCACGAGTATTAACAAAAAATACATTTTATGGAGAATAACTGGTTTTACATGCAAGCTGGGGAGTATGAAAACCGGGGTTCCACTATATATATATATATATGGAGGTATCCACTATATTATAATATATATATATTATATAAATAATATATTATATATATATTATATATATATATATATATATATATATATATATATATATATATATATATATATATATATGTATATACGATAAAACAATAATAATCTTACTTTCAGAAACTGCTCCATCTGATAAGCGTTGAACTCCTGGTCGAAAACAAATGCCTGGCACGTCAGCCTCCCAAGCATGGACCTGAATGTTGGAAATATTTCACTGCATATCCTCAGACATTATAAACATGCAATATACAAAATTAACAACTGGGTGAAGTGCTCGGGTCCCTAACCTGATGGTCGTGAGACAACCAGTTGAATTTTCTGTGGTGCAGTGGGAGAGGAACAGACTGGTTATTATCTCAGTACCTTCTGGTTCCAGGCTTGAATACGATATTGATTTGTTTATCACTTATTGGAAAAAACACTAACATATGTTATTCTAACTCATTCATTAACAAGAGTTAGTGAATCAGTTGTAACGAAGTACGGAAATGTCTAACATTGTCAATTTAAATCCTGGTTTTCACAAATTTGACCCATTCATTGTTTAAAATGAGAATGTTGAAAACATAACGGAAGTGGTTTAATCCCTCTCAGCTCATGATAAATAAGAGTGATATCAATAATAACGATCCCAAATGGATTAACAGGAGGCTAAAACCTCTATTAGGGAAGAAAAGAGGAATTTATAGGAGCATCAAAAGAGATGTTAACCTTATTGACCAATATGTTCAGTTGAAAAGAGAAGTAAAAAAGGGGATTAGAAAGGCTAAACGTGACTATGAGATTAAGGTTGCTAATGAATCAAAGACTAATCCAAAAGGGTTCTTTCAAGGTGAGGGAAAAGGTAGGACCTCTGAAAATTGGGAATGGACAGCTGACGGATAACGAACTGGAAATGTGTTCTCTATTTAATGACTATTTTTTGTCAGTCTTTACACAAGAAGACGTAAATGAGATTCCAGAAATTAACAATTATTCAGTTCCTGAAGAATTCAAGTTAACTAATATTACTGTCACGAGGGACATGGTTATCAAACAGATATATAAACTGAAGCAAAATAAGTCCCCGGGACCCGACGAGTTGTTTTCCAGGGTACTTAAAGAATGCAAGATGGAACTTAGTCAGCCATTAACGAATGTGTTTAATACGTCCATCCTAACTGGTGTTGTGCCAGAGATGTGGAAGATAGCTAATGTAGTTCCTATATTCAAATCAGGGGATAAGTCAATTCCATCAAATTACCGTCCAATAAGCCTCACATCTATAGTAGGCAAATTATTAGAGTCAATTATAGCTGATATTATTAGAAGTCACCTTGAAGAACATAATTTGATTAATGAATCTCAGCATGGGTTCACGAGAGGTCGTTCCTGCCTGACAAATTTACTGACTTTTTCAATAAAACATTTGAGGCAGTAGACAGTGATAAAGAATATGATATAGTTTACTTGGATTTCAGTAAGGCCTTCGATAGAGTACCTCACAAGAGACTCTTAAGAAAGATGGCAGCTCATGGTATAGAAGGTAAAGTTCTAGCATGGATAGAGGCATGGCTTACCAATAGAAAGCAGAGAGTTTCCATTAATGGGGTCAAATCTGAATGGGGATTAGTCACTAGTGGCGTTCCACAAGGATCAGTTTTAGGCGCATTGTTGTTCATAATTTACATAAATGACCTTGATGAAGGAATTGCAAGTGACATGAGTAAATTTGCTGATGATACAAAAATAGGCCGTATGATTCATTCTGAGGAGGATGCCAGTGAACTCCAGGAGGATTTGGACAAATTAATGTCTTGGTCTGAAAAGTGGCAGATGAAGTTCAATGTGGACAAGTGTAAAGTACTAGTCCTTGGTAATGAAAATATCCCTCGAATTTATAAACTAGGTGAAGTAGAGCTTGATCATACAGAATGTGAAAAAGACTTGGGAGTCATGGTAAGCAGGAATCTAAAGCCAAGACAACAGTGCCTAAGTGTGCGCAATAAGGCTAACAGATTACTAGGATTTATTTCAAGAAGTATAAGCAACAGAAGTCCAAAAGTTATTTTACAGCTCTATACATCACTAGTGAGACCTCATTTGGATTATGCAGCTCAGTTTTGGTCTCCTTACTACAGGATGGATATAGATTCATTGGAGAACATACAAAGAAGAATGACTAAAATGATTTACAGTATAAGAATTCTCCCGTATGAAGACAGACTTAGAGACGTAGAATGAGGGGAGATATCATCGAGGTGTACAAGTGGATGATGGGCATAAACAAACGAGATATTAATAAAATACTGAGGATATCGAACCAAGTAGGAACCAGAAATAACGGATTTAAATTGGATAAATTTAGATTTAGAAAGGACATAGGCAAGTACTGGTTTTCGAACAGAGTTGTAGATGCGTGGAACAATCTTCCGAGTAGGGTGATAGAGGCTAGGACCTTGGGTGGCTTTAAAAAGAGATTGGACAATATATGAGTGGGAGGGGCTGGGTTTGATTAGTGTCGTGAGTACGGGAGTAAATTCTTAGGTAGTGGTGGTTTTGATAAGGACCTGCCTTGTATGGGCCAGTAGGCCTTCTGCAGTGTTCCTCCATTCTTATGTTCTTATATCACTTGACATCAGGATGTCATTATAAACCCACTTTCCTCGCAAATTTAACTTCGACTATACAACCTCACTCCTTCCTTGTTTCCTTGTCTTTGAAAATTACCTAAACTAGCCGAAAGAACTTAATTAACTAATTAACTCTTATATGACTAGGGAGACTTTTGGTTTAGCGCTTCTTTTGATTATAATAATAATAATAGGGAGACTTTGATATGCCATGTGTTTCTACCCCTAACACGGATGTATTATGAAGGCCTAATATAGTATCAGGTTTTGCTCATTTATGATAAATGACAGTTCGGATTCCTACCATTTTCGAAGCAAACTTTGCACGGAAGGGTCCTCTAATGTTAGAAATTTCTTGTTAGGCAAGTAAGTGAAAGTATACACCATTATGTCAAGAGTGCCTCAACTTTTTTGACCGAGAATATGGATATTTGCAGGAGCTCGCGTCTCTTGTTTCCATAGTAACACAGGTCAAACATCTTTTATAACTGATCCCCTACACTGGTGCCTCGGTCTTCATCAGTCATTGTAACAAATATCTGGTCAAATTATAGTTTTTAAATGATGAAATACGAGTCACGAGTTTAGGGAAATTAACAGAAGGGGAAATATGCATTACAAAAGCAATAGATGATGTAAGGAAAAAGTCAATCGTGTGCTGTGTATGGACCAATAAGAAACAAGTTAGTGAGAGGAACAACCAATCACAACCCTGAGTAACACAGGCGACGCTATTTTGGTGGTGAACCCAGAGTCACAACAATCCCACCATACCACAACCTTATCCAATTTTTTCCTCAAAATGAGGGTCAAGTTGGACCTAAGCGAATTTATACAGGATGAGGGGAAATTTTCTATGATAACAATAAATGTGAAAGAGTCGAAGACAGTGTGGGATGTGTTGAAGAAGATCTGCAGACGATTTGATGTCTCCCTGGAGCCTGAAGACGAAGGTGAGAATACGGGAATCTGGGAAGATGGTCGGAATTTATCAAGATTCTGGGGCTAGTGAAGGGAGTTGTTTAATTTCATTCTAATAAGAGATTCCTCAATAAAGAACCAGTTACCCGTGTCTTCTATATTGAAACAATCTTGCTTAAAAAACTTAAAAACTTTAAAGCTTTCTTGCAATACCCCAACAAATTCAAATTGATTTATTTCTCTGTAAAAATTACAATGTGTGTTTTACATTTTAAGGACTATAATTACAAAGATGGCCGTTAGCATGGAAATAATTCACTTCGACTTTTTTTTGGGGTTATCCTATGTAATTTACACTATGATAAATGTACGTACTTAAGTACCAGTACCTAAATAAACTTGCTGTACAGTGCAATACAATTCTTTATTTCAGAATTATGTGCGTACCATAATCTGAAGGTTCATACGACAGTATTTCGAACAGTATTATTACTTCACGGTGGGTACTAAACCCGTAGGGGCCATAGAGCACCTAAGGGAATGGGATGCATTCAGGTTCCATCCAAGGAAGGGAAGGGCAGGTCCAGTAGTGTTAGGCTTGGTAGCCAGAAATAAATTGTATTAAAGAAGATCCTTGGTGCTGGTGGGGCTCTTTATCCAAGGAATTTGATCTGTTCTCCCATTTTTGGATTGAATCTGATTACTTCCCATTCCCAGGGAAGATTTGGCACTATCTCCTAAATAATAATAATACAAATAATAATAGTAATAAAAATAATAATGATAATTGGGTATGTAATATACAAAAGTATTATATATGTATACATATGATTAAAACATACAGTATCAATGTACAGTATGTTTTTTCTAGGAGCTTTACACTTGGTGTTGGGCAAGTTTCCTCTGTATGACCTCTGTGGTTTAGCACTTCTTTTTTATTATAATAATAATAATGGGCAAGTTTCCAACTTTTCAAATCATTGTTGACAAGTTCACCAGGAAGCATATTTGGTAATGTTTTAGACTAGATATAAACATAATTTACATTTAGGTTACATTTGGTTAGTGCTTTGTGGTGGTTTTACTAAATTCAAATGTGGGAGAACTTGGTGTGTACAAAAAATATCTGATTGTGTGATAATTGTACTTGTGTACCTTTAACTATATAAACTTAATTACTGATCAGTGACTTGAAAATATCAGTGGCTCAATTGGTTATGGCCTGAGTTCATATCTGAGGGACCAGGGTTTAATTTCCAGATGAGTGGAAATGTTGAGCAAGTTTCCTAACACCAACTGCCCCTTTTCACTAGTAGTAAGTAGGTACCTACAACAAATCTATAACACAGGAAACACACTTATCTGTTGTGGAAATTGTTATTTACGAAAATATTAGCTATAGTAATAATAATAACAATAACTGATAGTGAACCAGCGACCCAGCTGGGTAGTTGGGTGCTGGTGCAGCTTCACTACCACCACAGGCAGGATGAGTATGGGGTGCATAATAAAGATATTAAACTAGAAACTCCACAACAAAGCAACTACTCATTATCTTCACCACTTTCTACTTGCAATAATATATGTTGTCACCCCCAATAGTTATGCAAGTATCATTATTATTGGACTCGCTTAAGCATAATAAATATATACCATAAATTATTGCAACTTTATTACACAGAGATAAAATAATTGATTAAAGAAGCATGAATAACAAGTTCATACAAAAGTAAAACATGAAATCAGGTGCTGTATGACTCTTGTTGGTTTAGTGCTTTCTTTGATTATAATAATAATATGAAATCAGGTAAAATGGGAAAATCACATGTAAATGCAGTATTACAAAAGATAGGACTTAAGGAGCAATAACAGACAGGTAGATGGTCTAGTAGAGAGGGGTACTGGTATATGGTGGTGGCTAGCAGTGGTGCAGCTCCCAGCTGATGTATGGTTGAGGGCAGATGTAGGAGACCAGTTTACTTGTTCAACTAATGCTGCTGCTTTAAGTGAATCAGCAGATAGTTGATGGACTAGTTGATGTAGTTAAGGTAGAATTAATAGCATTGACCCAATTCAAGTCATTCAGACTTGACAACACCTGCATGTCTGAGGGATCATTGAGACCCATGGGCAGGGATTAAAAGGAACATATGGAAATAGGTAACATGCTTAACACGTTAGCTGCTTAATGCCAAATGAAATGGGTAGTTACAAAATTAAGCTAGGTAAGGGTGACACTGCAACCTAGATAAAACTGAAACATGGCTTAAATAAAACTGAAACATGGCTTAAAGCAATATTAGTGATGGGGCAATACCAAAATTTTTGCTGATACCAATACTCAATTTTAGGCTGATACCAATACCATCAAAATTAGTCAATGCCCACTGATACTAGTACTCAATTTTAGGCCTTAGCCAATATAAAATTATCCTGTATCCACCAATACCTTAGCACCCTTACTAACAATACAACCTACATCCTATTATAAAACAGGAATAGCTGGAAGCCAGACCTAAATCAGGACATTTAAGAGGACTAGAGGAGCTCTGGGAAAGAAGTGAAAGTCAACACTATTTATAGTTAACACAGGTAATGAATGAGGTTAGAAAGAAGAGAAATTTGGCTGAAGTAGGTAAGAAGCAAACTGAACACACCTTGATCAGAGCCACAGATAGTACTGGCAAGTGAGTTAAGCAAAAAGAAGACTGGGAGATGTAACCACACTGCTAGTCATACCAGAGGTATATAAGTAAGGTTAATGACTATTAGAAACTTTTCCCCTTACATACATCTAGTGTCTCCAGATAATGAGTACACACTTATATCAAAGTTTTGCAAGGTCAGGTACTGTTAGGGAAACTTCAGAAGTCTGCATACTTTTCCACTCGAGATGGCCCTTTCATGGAGAGGGGCTGGTGGGGTGCCTAGTGATGGGGGTCTTCATCCAAGGAATTGGAGCTATCCTTAACTTCCTGGATTATACTTAATTACTTTCCCTAGGTGCTGTATGTGACCCCCTATGGGTCTAGCACTTTCTCACTAATAATATAATAATAATAATATAATAGATAATAATAATATAATCCAAGGTAGTAGGTTGGTAGACAGCAACCACCCAGGGAGGGAGGTACTACAGTCCTGCCAAGTGAGTGTAAAAAGGAAGCCTGTAATTGTTTTACATGATGGTAGGATTGCTGGTGTCTTTTTTTTTGTCTCATAAACATGCAAGGTTTTAGGTACGTCTTGCTACTTCTTCTTACACTTAGGTCACACTACACATGCATGTACAAGCATATACACACACACCTCTCTGGGTTTTCTTTTATTTTTCTTACTAGTTCTTGCCCTTGTTTATTTTCTCTTATCTCCATGGGGAAGTGGAACAGAATTCTTCCTCCGTAGCCATGCATGTCGTAAGAGGCGACCAAAATGCCGGGAGGCTAGTAACCTCTTCTCCTGTATATATTACTAAAGTTAAAAAGAGAAACTTTCATTTTTCTCTTGGGCCACCCTGCTTCGGTGGGATACTGCCGGTTTGTTGAAAGAAAGAAGAAATAATATAATAATAATATAATTAATAATATAATGTATAATAATAATAATAATATAATGTATAATAATAATAATAATATAATGTATAATAATAATAATAATATAATTAATAATATGATGTATAATAATAATAATAATAATATAATTAATAATATAATATATAATAATAATAATATAATTAATAATATAATGTATAATAATAATAATAATAATATAATTAAAAAAGAGGAGTCCCTACTTTCAGGAATATAACTTACACTGTACTGTATAAGGGTTTTCTATAATGAAGATTTTGTTCGAATTGTTAACTCGGAGGGTTAGTAACCCAGGATAATTCAGTAAAGTCAGGTCATCATTGAGGACTGTCTTAATTCTTTTGGGCTGTTTTTTAATCCTCTTTCCCAGGTAACACCCAGGTATTTAGTTAGGTGAGCAGAGAGAAAGCAGATGTAAAGAAACATGCCCAATATTTCTACTCATGCTGGGTATTAAACCCCACTCCTTCGGTGCATGAGCTGATGTAGCTATCCACAGAGCCATGAGACACTTCTGTGGATGAGATGCTCAACCCCTTGCAGAGGCACTTACCAAAAATAGGTGTAGACAAGTCAAATGTGAAATCTGTATCCGAGGACAAAAGTTTTTTAATATTACAGTAAAATGTATAAAGAGGATTTATCTGGAGATAGTAAATACATGGTAGCTCACCATATTGGCAGAGTTTGCTGGTTGATGATTGAGTTGAAGGGATGCAACCCTAAAAGACACTTACAATACTGAAAACATTTGAGGTAGTGGAACCATTATTCCTATATACTACAAGGCAAAAACACAAGGGCACTAAGTCAATTCTTACAAATTACAAGAAGCACACTTGAACTAAATATCCTCCAGTAATAATCCACTGTGTAACACCACATATACATATTATATCTTGTTTAGTCATCAGTAGGAAAAGAAACCTAAGCAAATTGCACGTATGGGGAAAAAAAAACATTGATTAAAAATGTATACTATATATATTAATTAAGGCTAAACTGTATAAATTAGATACCCTCTAAATTTTATGAATGGATTAGATTTTTTCTTTTAAAAACTACGTCAGTAATTTATTGAAAATTCAACAAAATTTTCAGATTAATAAGTGATTGGAAGAAATTGTGTTCTTCATTCTTTTTTAGGGCCATGAGATATTCTACCCTATTAGGTTTTAGTAAGTAAATTTATAGTTACACAATCTTTGCATGATCACAGTTATCATACTTAATTATACATGTATAAATTACCAAGGATAATCCCCCCAAAAAGTGACTTATTTCTGTTGGAGTCCTTGATGTTGTAGTACATTGCCTTTGTTTTTTGGAGAATAGAATGATAATTTTTTTTAACACAGGCTGTCTCCCACCGAGGTAGAGTGACCTGAAAAAGAACAAACACTTTCACCATTACTCACTCCATCACTGTCTTGCCAGAGATGTGCTGATACTACAGTTCAATGAAGTTGTGTTATATAGTACAGTGGACCCCCGGTTAACGGCCATAATTCGTTCCAAAATGCTGTTCAAGTGTCGTTACCGAACGAATTTGTTCCCATAAGAAATAATGTAAATTAGATTAGTCCTTTTAGACCCCCAAAAGTACACTTACACAAGCACTTACAAAACTACACTTACATAATTGTTCGAGTTTGGAGCAGTACGTAAACCGGGGGTCCACTGTATTTCAAAGCTCATCAGGATTTTTCTTGCTTAATGAGGCATCTATTGGCAGCAACACTCTCTCTGTCTTCATATTCATACAACTCCAAAGTCCTCATCACTATCTTCAGTATGTACTAGACTTTTTTCCACAATGCTCATTCTGGCAGAAGAATTTTTTGTTAGTGTGCAACGATGCAGCCCTACTTCATTACTTCATCCCATGTAGGCCTTACATTCCCGATCATGGCCATTTTGAGGGAGTTAGAATTTAAATGTTGATCTTTGTATGTGACAGTATATGGACTCTGGTTAATCAGTATGTGTGTGTAGCACTATATGGACTACTGTTAATCAATGTGTGTGTGGCAGTTTAAGGGTTAAAAATAGGTTGGATAAGTACAGTACATAAGTGGGAGTGGTTGGATCTGAGTCGGACATAGCACGAGCCAGTAGGCTTACTGCAGTGCTCCATTGTTCTTAGGTGTTCAGCGAGATGTCAACATGATCTATTTTCTTCCTGCCAGCTTCACTGTTAATTTTCAGAAGATCTGTACATTCAGTACAGTTGTGTTTCTTTGCCCCCAGGAAAATTTTCTCACTTGCTACTGGTACATAAATTTAAGAAATATATATATGCAACACCTAGAATTAATGGATCCATAGTAGATAAAGGGATCTTGGAATAAAGAAGAATAACAGTCACAGTAATGTGGGTTATTTGTTAACTTACCCTAATTTTATGCATATTTTTGTGGAAATCTCTACTTGTTGCAAATTTTGGAATTGTGTTTGCCAAATAAATTTAAACTTTAATTGTAAAATCTCTTGACAGATGGAGAAGTGCCAAAAAAACCGACTGTAGGTTTGTTTGAAGATGAGTTTTACATTCACCCAGATGAAACTTCCACAGTTCTACAGGAGACAGGTGTTTTTAAGTAAGTAACCTTATTCAGTGAGATTATAGAATATACCATTTTATTTTAAGGAAGAGCATAATTCTAATCTGTTATAATGTACAAAGGCATGTGTTGAGAGGCTCTTGATATAGAAAAACTGAACTCATCTTTAAGTAGGAGTTATTGTAGAGGTAGTCCTGTAGATTTAAGAGTGTGATGTTATGAGTGTTCAGCAGAAGTTTGTGGTTACAGGAAAGTGGGTGCTGAAGGGAAGAAGAGCGATTGGTGGAATGATGAGGTAGAGAGAGAAGTAAGGGATAAAAAGTTAGCACATGAGAGGTTTTTACAAAGTAGAAGTGATACAGATGGGAAGAGTATTATTTTATTTTTTTATTAACACATCGGCCGTTTCCCACCAAGGCAGGGTGGCCCGAAAAAGAAAAACTTTCATCATTTACTCCATCACTCTTGCCAGGGCATGCTTGCACTACAGTTATAAAACTGCAACATTAACACCCCTCCTTCAGAGTGCCGGCACTGTACTTCCCATCTCCAGAAATCAAGAGTATACGGAGAGAAAAAGAAAGGTTAAGAGAGTGGTGAAGGAATGTAAAAGGAGAGCAAATGAGAAAGTGGGTGAGATGCTATCAACAAATTTTGTTGAGAATAAGAAAGTTTTGAAGTGAGATAAATAAGTTGAGAAAGCCTAGGGAACGAATGGATTTGACAGTTAAAAGTATGAGAGGAGCATTATTAGATAGAGAGTTAGAGGTAAAAGGAAGATGGAGGGAATATTTTGAGGAACTGTTAAATGTTTATGAAGATAAGGAATTAATAAAAAAATTATTGTAAGTATGATAATTACAGTACTGCATATGAAAAATGGAGCATGAAACCTAATGCAATAGACCATCAATTTGAGCATTGGTTATGTTTCAGAAAATCTGTATGAAATCTAATTTAGCACTAATCTGAAAAAATGATTTTTTTTTTAAATCCTTGTGTCAACAATAGTTTATTTTACCTTGCATTATTAGTGATTAACCCTTTCAGGGTCCAGACCCCCAATCAGAAACTTGTCCACAGGGTCCAGGAATTTTCAGAAATTTTATATTTTTTCTTATGAAATGGTAGAAAACTTTTTCTGAAGGTAATGAAACAAAATGTACGAAATTTGATGGAAAATTGACAAAATCATGTTATCACAAATTTTGCTGTGTCAGCAATTTTGCCCACTTTTGAGTCCTGTATGAGGCCAATTACATTGTTCCAGTCGACCAAATTCTTAGCTATTTCGCTATTATGCCTTCCATTTTATTGATTGAGTGCAAGAAACTGCCCAATCTACTATTTCAACTACCCAGTAAAGTGATCAGAAATTAGTAATTTGGCCAGTTTCACACAAATTTCAAAATATTCCAATTTCAAAATAAGGTCCAGAATAAACAATACAGACATTCCTGGCACTAAAATAATATTTCCTCTGTTCATTAGTTATGTTCCCAGGCTTTACACATGAATTCCGTTTTGATTTTTTATTCACACACAGAATTTTTATTCACACCAAATAATAGAAGATGTACTGCTATGCAATACAGTGGAACCTCGGTTTTCGTATGTCCTAGTTTGTATGTAAAACTATAGTTATTCTCTATAAAATGTATTTTTTGTTAATATTTTTGGGTGTCTGGAACGGATTAATTGGATTTACATTATTTCTTATGGGAAATATTAACAAAAAATACATTTTATAGAGAATAACTATAATTTTAAATACAAATAATTGTATAAATAATTGTATAAATAATATCAGCGCATTCATGAACACATGTTAGACCCACCAATTGACATGTATTGGACATACATATGGCCGGGCTCAGAGAGTAGATACTCTCGAAACTCTTCAAAGGTATATGTGATTTGTTTACTCTTGAACATCGGCAAAAATCGAACAGTTCCGCTATTTTGAGCTTAATTTCAAGCTATTTTTAGTTCTAAAACCAATCTACCTCCCAGCATACATAAGGGGGATTACCAATACTAGTCCCCTGGCTGTCTTCACGCATGCACTGGATAGGCACCTAAAGTCAGTACCTGACCAGCCGAGCTGCGGCTCGTACGTCAGTTTGCGTGCGGCCAACAGTAACAGCCTAGTTGATCAGACCCTGATCCACCGTGAGGCCTGGTCACAGACCGGGCCGCGGGGGCGTTGACCCCCAGAACCCTCTCCAGGTAAACTTCAGGTAATCAAAATCATCTCTATTTCTGTAGTATACAGTATCTTCCATTCTATCAAATGAGACCAAGAAACCGTGAAAACAACCATAAAAATCATACAAAAATATACCGCAAAGTCGCTGTTTTAAACCAAAAACACGATCACAGTTTTTTCTCATTATGAACTGTGTGCTGCAGGATGTTTTTTATATGGTGCACACTTACCGCATAGACACATTCTCTCATATCGAGGCCCTGCATCAGTGGCGTTGCTAGGGTTGCTGTCACCCGGAGCAGCATCTTTGGTGTCACCCCCATGAAATCCAAGGGCGGGGGATGGGGGGGAGTAAACTCCAGTTAGTCACTACTGCATGCCCAGTAACTAATGCTTAGCAATAAGTACGTTTAAGGGCCATAAACCGAGCAGAATACTTCTCAACTTTATTAATGATAAAATAAATAATTGTAGTAATATTGAGGAAACAAATTCAAATACCACTTTGAGTACAGGCAACAGATCCTACATTTATTCATCTTCAACAATGCAAAAAAAATAACTTGAAAAATAAAGAAAAACATTGCAATATCAGAGAAACACTAGTTCTGATTTGACCTTGAGTACAGGTAACATCTCAGTGAATCTGATCTTACATTTCCTTGCCTTTAATCTTGCAAAATCATCTTCACATCATCAAAATCAATGATTTTCCCTATGTAGACCTATTTGTACTCTAATCATATAAGAGGCTATATAGAAATAAATGATTCTTCTCTTATGTTGCTGCAGCACTGTTTTGGGCATTAGTGTCACCTTTAGGGGCTCCATGGTGTCACCCCCCCTTACGATGCCACTGCCAGCATTACTGCTCACAGCTTATCTGAGTGAGCTGAGCTCATTACGTTGTTCTTCGGACCCTGGCTTTAAAGCCATAGAACAGCCGCACGGACCCTGAAAGGGTTAATTAAAGCATTCGATGGATGTGGTCCTACTAGGCCAAGTTTGGATGTAGCGAGATTCATTTGCATACATGTAGCAGGGAGCATTATCTGTCTTCTTAGTGTTGGGAGTTTATAGGGCCACAGGCAGCTACACTATCAAGCTGTGTCCAGGAGCTGTGGAGATAGCTACCAAGTGATTTTAGCTTGAAGAATCATTGAGATCATAGTTTTCTACTGTAATTTAACTCTTCAATACATATCTGAATTGTGTGTTTTAACTTTTATTTTCTGTGATCTATGCATTAAGGGCCTTCTTATACTATTGTGTTGGAGAAAGTAATACCACAAGTTTTGGCTGAACCGAAGCCAAGAGTTGGCAGGGAAATAATACCGTACCTCCAGGTATGGTATTCATACCTAAATAATGTATATATTAGAGCTGATTTTCTGTATTCTGTTTTTTCAATATACGTACAGTACACTACTGTACAAATAAACATTTAAAAATACATATACCAGAAATGTTATAAATGGTGCAAAGATGACATTAAAACAATATCAAAGATGGTTGACACAAACTCTCTACCATTATAGTATGCTCCTCACTTAGCGATGAATTCATTTAACGACGTGGTCTTAGGAACGGAACTCCGTTGTTAAGCGAGAAGAGGCTGTATTGGTTAATGACATGATAATGTGGCCGGAGACTTGCACATCTTCCCTCGTTTTATTAGTCAGATGAACGTTATTTTGCCCTACCTAGTAATGTGTGCGTTAATCTCTACAAAATGCCACTTGTTTCGGTAGTAAGGGTGTCATAGCAAAGCCTCAGTAAGCACGTTTACTGTACCTCGACTACAACTTTCTCATGTAAATACTTGTGCAACTATTATCAAACATTTTCAACAATTGTAGAAATACATAGCAGGGGATATTAGGGAACATAAACTGAAGATATTAATAGGTTGTACATATATTGGTTTTAAAAAAATTGAAGTGAAGTAGTAATGAATGTAGCACAGTAAATGCTAGAAATAGTACGTATTTTATTTTCATAATTTTTATCTTAAGTAATCACAAGACTTGGTTGATAGAAGAAGAATTCTGTTTGTATTATTGTTGACAATTTATTTATTTTGTTTAAGCTGGGAACTATGGCTTTCGAGATAACTGAGAGCTGGTAGTAGTCTTTTTACTTAAGGTTGTGCCATTTAATGAACTTCATTCAAGATCAACTTTAGAATTAAAATAAAAATATTTTACTTATATTTTTTAGCCTTAAATAAGTTGTACCTTTGTCATACTTTCCAGACTCAGGTCATTGCCAAAGAAGGGAAGTTCAGGAGAAGGAAAGAAAAAGAAGGGAAAGAAGGCGACACATGAAGATGTTCCACTTAGTGATGGAGAGAAAAAAGAAAGAAAAAGCAAGAGAAATAAAATTAACGAAGAAATACAGTTACACGATGGTATTAAGGAGGAGAAAAAGACAAAGAGAAATAGATTGTCTGAAGAACTTGTGCCAGTGGAGAATGAAGATGATGACAACAGAAAAGTTAGAAAACGTAAGAGAGGTAAAACAAGTGAACTGGAGATGGATGTGTGTGAAGTGAAGGAATACCGGAAACACAAGAAGACTAAAACGAGTGAAGAGAAACTTGATTCAGAGGATGATGTACAAATTAGGGAAAGAGGAAGAGAGAAGAAAGAAAAGTTAATTGACAAATTAGAAGAACCACTAAAACATGGTGAGGAAATAAGGGATAAAAAGAAGTCAAAGAAGGATAAAGCTAGTGAAAGCCAAGTTGAAATTGAACATGAAGTTGAGGAGGTTGTTGAAAAAGAGAAAAAGAAACGGAAAAAGGAAAAAACTCCATCAATTAGCGAAGAGGATGTGATAAAGGATAATAGAAAAAAGAAGAGTAGATTAGTGGAGCAGATAGCTGCCATTGAAAAGAAGTTAGATAGGAGGAAGACACATAGGTATCAGATAGAAGATGATCAAGAAATAACAAGATACTATGAAACAGAGAAAAAGAAAAAGAAATCGCAAGAAGATAAAAATTCACAGGAAAAGGTGGTTTCCACTAGCACTGTGATCAACCTAGAAAGTGAAGAAACGTCAGATGAAAATTATTCCGAGTCCAGCAGAAACTATGATAATCAAGCTAGATTTAGTACTGTATCTTCTGATCAAGATGATCAATATGCTGCAGACTCTGTGACTGACCCACAAGTAGCTCAAGATTTTACCAGTTTTGACAACCCTGTGACCAAGAAGAAGCGGAAGAGAAAACATCATAAGGGACGTCGTGTTCAGAAGAAACAAAATGAAGATGATTCTTCCGTTAGGTACATTCTCTCTGAAGAAGCTCCCCTGTTTAGTACGAGTTCTGACTCGAAGCATAATTTACCTGATTCAAGACCTCGAAACAAAAGGCCTCTTCTTAATTCCAATTTCACTCAGAGAAAACACATACAGTTCACTAGTGATGATGAAGAAGAGGTGTCCTCTGCTATTAAAGAAGACATGGAGTCTGCTAATGAAATTGAAATTGTGGAAACCAACACAAAAATGTCAAGGAAGAAGGAACTGAGATCAAGCTTCCCTGGCCGGAGTTCTAACCATAATTCTATGGACAACATTAAAAATGTATCAAATTTAAGCAAATCCCTACCGAATCTTGATGATCAGTCTTCGATTAAGTCAAGGAAAGAAGGATCTCTCTTTCATAGCACACCAGATCATAAGAAAACTCCTGATGTTGTTGAGGTGGAGCGAGAAAGTTCAGCTCCTTTTCTTCCTCCTGATTACTCTTCACTTTACAGTATATCTGGGAGGAGTCCTCTAAATAGGGGCAAAAGTAGTAATTTGGAACAGTTAGCTACTCTGCGTAGAATATATGAAAATAAAACCATCACAGTATGCAAGGTTGATTCAAGAAGGGAGCAGACAAAACCTAAAACAAGGGAATTGCCAGTGTCTACCACAGGTCCCCTCTTTAAGTCTCCGCCTCCAGTATTCACAAGTCCCAAACAGGTTAATGATGAATGTAAGCAAACCTTCCAGAATCTTATGCAAATGAAGAGCAGAACAGTTCCCCTTATTTTTCCAAATGCAAGAACATTACAGCAAGATCCCAGTCCAGATGTCATGAGAGAAAAGGAAAGTCAGTCTTGTCCTCCAAGTATAGGTAATAGAGGAGCACTTGATAATTCACTTTCTAATGGAAGCAGAATTGCAGGTGGCCGAGATGCAGCAACGAGTAGTCTGCAGGCGATATCTCCGGCAAAGAGGGAAAGTTGTAATGTTAGTCAAAACTACAGTCATCAAATGGAGGAAAATGTGGAACTTCATAGAAATCCTCTACATTCAGAATATGAGAGTCCCATGACAGAGTCACTTCCAGGTAGTTCAAAATGGTTCACGGTTCCAGATAACACTACAAATCAAAGAGTTGGGCTCTTCCACATGAAGAGGAAAGAGAAAGTAAGGCCATACCAATCTGTAGCTGCATGTCTTCAAAACATAAGACAGCATGCTGATAGTGGTACTGAGATGGGGGAGCTGCTAATACTCAATGATGAAGTAGATACAATATGCCAAGATGAGACTAGTGATGAAGCAATGCTTGATAAGGAATCTAAGGCAGAAGGAATGGTGAAATCACAAGAACTTCACACAGTGACTACAGTAAACACTGGTGTTAGAAGAAATGTGATGTCTAGCCAAGTCAGTGAAAAAGTATTCAAGACCACACCTCCCAAAAGTAATAATGAGGTTGTTGACTTGGAAAGTGATGATGATGAAATGCCAACAAGTAATGGTGTTGAAATGGATATTAGTGCCGAGGTTTTGAAACCTAATGACATAGTTGAAACTTCTAATGAGGCCACAGTGAAAAATAGAAAGACAGTTAGTTTTAATGTAAAGCCTATAAATAAGGAAAGAGAGACTGATAACTCTACTGCAGAGATTATTTTAGACAAGAAAAACAGGGTTAGTTCTGGGGCAAAGACAGATGATAAAAAGAAGACTGATTGTGTAACAGAGATTGTAGAGGATGGTACAAAGACAGTTGATTATATTGCAGATATAGAAAAAATTGGAAAATCAACTAATTTTGGTTGTGATTTTGTAGAAGATAATTCTGAGGATGAGATAATAGAAGATGATGTGGTTGGTTTTGATGCTGAAATTACAGAGGACAAAAAAGAGACAAGTGGTTATGATAGCAGCGGTCAAGATCACAGTGAAAAAAATCGTGATAATCCTACTGTTGTTGCTACATCAGTGTACCAGTCTGAAGATGACCAGAGAGCTATAGAAGAAGAATTTTTTGAGGAGTTAAAGGAGGACATGCTGAAAGAAGTTAAACAGGTGCCTAGTAAGGTAAGAGAAGATGAAGCTGGCTTATCTCAGACGCCTCCTCCTGAAGTTGGTGTGGTTCCTACAACTCCTCCAAACACTTCAGGTGCCACTCATGTTCATACACTTATTCATCACACCTCAGTCACTAACATTGTCCCTCCAGTCATTCCACAGCAGCTTAGATCTCTCATGCCAACCACTCCTACAAATTATTATGCCATTGGTCATTCTCCTCCCATACATGCAGTCCATTTGTCTCTTCCACCTCAATATACCCTTAATCATTTCATGAATCAATCACTATATAATATTCTGTCTCCTCACACGTTCATTCCACATCTCTCAAGCCCTTCATCTCCTACATCTCAACAGACTCCATTCTATAACATGAATGCTCCTAGCCATCCTGGTCTCTCTCAGTTATGCCCATCTATACAGAACAGTAGGCAGCAACACCCCATGCACCAACCAAATTTATATTTAGGCTTCCCTTTGTCACCACCTAGACATTTATCACCAGGCCAGAGACCTCCTTTCATGTCATTGATATCTACACCTCCACTCCATTTCCCAAATATGTAAAATTTTTCATCTTTTGATTTTTCATTTTAATTTATATTGAATTCTAGTTTGATATCACTGAAATAGGCATCTTGCTTCATCTCG
Source organism: Cherax destructor (assembly GCA_009830355.1). Taxonomy (NCBI): domain Eukaryota; kingdom Metazoa; phylum Arthropoda; class Malacostraca; order Decapoda; family Parastacidae; genus Cherax; species Cherax destructor. The sequence goes on along the minus strand of WNWK01004413.1, from coordinate 110,498 downwards.
GTTCATCTCAAGTTCTTTCAAAGTTTTTCGGTACTTCAGCAACTCTAACCTAAAGATTTAAAAGATAAATTTTTTCTGATGCTCACTTATCTCTTATATGACATAAGTACACTAATGCATATCTATCTATCAGGAAGAAAACACGACAAGTGTCTGAGAAATAAACTGGGAAAAATTTGACACTAATACTCAAAGCAAAGTGAAATATCCACATATCACCAGTGGTGGAAATGAGTTTTAAAAAGTAACACCTGACCATGTAACTCTACAGTCTCACCTTTCTTAATTTCCATCACTGATTATGTCAACGTAAAATACAGCATAGAATTGTCACTTATTACCACGGAGAAACCTAAATCGTAACTGTTTGGTAGAAATTTGATAAAGGACAACTGATAATGTCTCCATTAGTATAGAAATTGAAAAAAAAAATGGAAAATGAGAAATTAGTACACACGGTGATTACTTCACTGGAGAACCTATTATTACATTGCGGGAAACCCAGTGATTTAATCACTGGAGACCCTGGTATTACATCACTGGAGACCTCGTGATTACGTCACTGGAGACCTCGTGATTACGTCACTGGAGACCTCGTGATTACGTCACTGGAGACCTCGTGATTACGTCACTGGAGACCTCGTGATTACGTCACTGGAGACCTCGTGATTACGTCACTGGAGACCTCGTGATTACGTCACTGGAGACCTCGTGATTACGTCACTGGAGACCTCGTGATTACGTCACTGGAGACCTCGTGATTACGTCACTGGAGACCTCGTGATTACGTCACTGGAGACCTCGTGATTACGTCACTGGAGACCTCGTGATTACGTCACTGGAGACCTCGTGATTACGTCACTGGAGACCTCGTGATTCGTACTGGAGACCGTGATACGTCACTGGAGACCTCGTGATTACGTCACTGGAACCTCGTGATTACGCACTGGAGACCTCGTGATTACGTCACTGGAGACCCGTGATTACGTCACTGGAGACTCGTGATTACGTCACTGGAGACCTCGTGATTACGTCACTGGAGCCTCGTGATTACGTCACTGGAGACCTCGTGATTACGCACTGGAGACCTCGTGATTACGCACTGGAGACCTCGTGATTACGTCACTGGAGACCTCGTGATTACGTCACTGGGCCTCGTGATTACGTCACTGGGACCTCGTGATTACGCACTGGAGACCCGTGATTACGCACTGGAGACTCGTGATTCGTCACTGGAGACTCGTGATTACGTCACTGGAGCCTGGATTACGTCACTGGGACCTTGATTACGCACTGGAGCCCGTGATTACGTCACTGGAGACTCGTGATTACGTCACTGAGACTCGTGATTACGTCACTGGAGACCCGTGATTACGCACTGGGACCGTGATTACGCACTGGAGACCTCGTGATTACGTACTGGACTCGTGATTGTCACTGGAGACCTCGTGATTCGCACTGGCTCGGATTACGCACTGGAGACCTCGTGATTACGTCACTGGAGACCCGTGATTCGTCACTGGAGCCTCGTGATTCGTCACTGGAGACCCGTGATTACGTCACTGGACCGGTTTGATTACGTCACTGGAGACCTCGTGATTCGTCACTGGAGACCTCGTGATTCGTCACTGGACCTCGTGATTACGTCACTGGAGACCCGTGATTACGCACTGGAGACCCGTGATTACGCACTGGAGACCCGTGATTACGCACTGAGACCCGTGATTACGCACTGGGACCGTGATTACGCACTGGAGACCGTGATTCGCACTGAGACCCGTGATTCGCTCTGGAACAGTGAATATGGAAAAATCTTTAAAAGTACTCTTTTAAAACACAGCATATTTCTTGGTCAATCCCTACCAAAAAGAAATGTGCACCCAGTACACACTGACCAAATGATCATGTACTGTTGCAGTAGTGGTGATATTTTCAGAGCACTTCGACTCTGTAGATCACCCAGCACTCTTAACAATAAAAAAATATACAATACTGTATACAACACAATAACAAAGACATTTAACCCTTTGACTGTCGCGACCTCAAATCCTTAAGTGTCTCTCTGTGTAGCAAAATATTTAAAAAAAAATTATTTTTTCTTATAAAATGATAGATAATCTTTTCCCGATGGTAATGACACCAAAAGTACGAAATTTAATGGAAAACATACAGAATTACGCTCTCACAAAGTTAGTGATCTTGGCGATATTTACACATCGGCGATTTTGCCCAATTTTCTGCCATTTCCATTGTTCCAATTGACCAAACTCATAGCTATTTCTTTAGAACTCCATTTGTTCTATCGATTGAGTACAAGAAACTGCCCATTTACCGATTTCAACTACCCAATAAAGTGGTCAGAAATTGGCAGTTTGGCCAATTTCACGCAGATTAACCCTTTGACTGTTGCAACCCCAAATCCTGAAGTGTCTCCTGTTGTCGCAAAATTTAAAAAAAAAAAAATTCTTATGAAATGATAGAGAATCTTTTCCCGATGGTAATGACACCAAAAGTATGAAATTTGATGGAAAACTTACGGAATTACGCTCTAGCGAATTTAGTGATCTTGGCGATATATACGCATCGGCAATTTCGCCAAATTTGAGCCCTATTTTCGGCCAATTCCATTGTTCCAGTCAAACAAACTCATAGCTATTTCTTTAGAACTCCATTTGTTCTATCGACTGAGTACAAGAAACCACCAATTTACTGATTTCAACTACCCGATAAAGTGGTCAGAAATTGGCAATTTGGCCAATTTCATGCAAAATAAAAATGTTGTCAATTTCAAAATAGGGTCCAGAATAAACAATGCAGACATTTCTGGCACTAAAATAAGATTTTCTCTGTTCATTAGTCACATCTTTAGGCCCCTCTTATATTACTCTTGCTTTCTATTTTGATTTTTTATTCACACAAAAAATTGAAGATTTACTGTTATGCAGACTACTGCATTATTGTAAAAATGGTATAAATAATATCAGTGCACTTGTGAATGAATATTAGACTCACCAGTTGATGTGTATTGGACGCGTGGCGTGATTTGTTTACTCTTGAACATTGGCAAAAATCAAACATTTCCACTACTTTGAGCTCAATTTCAAGGTCGTTTTCATTATGAAACTAATCAAAATCATCTCTATTTCTGTAATATGTTTTCCATTCTATCAAATGAGACCACGAAAAAGAATACAACCATAAATACTATACGAAAATGCATCTCAAAGTTGGCGTTTTAATCCAAAAACACGGTCGGAGTTTTTTTTTCTCATGCACTGCATGCTACAGGATTTTTTTTATACAGCGCACACTGACCACACAGACCCATTCTCTCATATGTGGGCCGACCAGCTTTCTCCCGCTTGATTTGAAGCCGCTAGAATTTTTAAGTATATATACAGTGGACCCCCGGTTTACGTACTGCTCCAAACTTTAACAATTATGTAAGTGTATTTTTGTAAGTGTATATTTGGGGGGTCTAAAAAGACTAATCTAATTTACATTATTCCTTATGGGAATAAATTGTTTGGTAATGGCACTTCAACAGCATTCTGGAACGAATTATGGCCGTTAACCGGGGGTCCACTGTACGTCCGAAACAGTGGCTCGTAAGACGTATATATATGACCAAAACAGTCAAAGGGTTAAAAAAGATGCCAATTTCAAAATAGGATCCAGAATGAACAATGCAGACATTCCTGGCACTAAAATAACATTTTCTCTGTTCATCAGTCACATCTCCAGGCCCCTCTTATATTACTCTTGCTTTCTATTGTGAATTTTTATTCACACAAAAAATAGAAGATTTACTGTTATGCAGACTACTGCATTATTGTAATAATTGTATAAATAATGTCAACCCATTCGTGTGCGTATTAGAATGGCTAGTTGGACACTTATTCTAAATTGAACATTTTCGCTAATTTGAGTTCAATTTCAATGTCCTTTTCATCGTGAAACCAATCAAAATCATCTCTATTTCAGTAATATATCTTCCATTCTATCAAATGAGACCAAGAAAATGAGAATACAACCATAAATACTATACGAAAATACACCTCAAAGTCGACGTTTTAATCCAAAAACACGGTCAGAGGTTTTTTCCTCATGCACTGCGTGCTGCAGGATTTTTTTTATACTGTGCACACTGACCATACAGACCCATTCTCTCACATGTAGGCCTACCAGCTTTCTCCCGCTTGATTTGAACCCCTAGAATTTTGGTGTATTTAAAACAAAAAAAGGT
>WNWK01004413.1:45000-106152 GCA_009830355.1 Cherax destructor | reverse complement strand
CAACATCAGCTTCCTTGATTTCTTTTTTCTTTGCCACGATGGACCTGATCGTTGAATGGATCTTGCCGTACATCCCGGCAAGGTCGGCCACATGTAAGCCACTTTCATATTTTTCTATGATTTTTCTTTAATTCTATTATGTTTCTCACCTTCTTTACCAAAGGGCTGGCACTAGGAGCTTTCTTTGGGCCTATGGTGGCTTATTTAGCAGTCACACACAATAAACAAGCTCAAAAATCAATGGATTATTACGAAATGTTTTGTATCACCTAGCAGGGTTATGTTTACTCTCCGAGAAACAACGCCACACTGACTCAAACGGACGAAAATGGAGGCAAGTCACGAAAACAGAGCCTATATTTTGACGAAAAAAAAGGTGACAATCACGAAAACAGAGCCTCACGAAAAGAGAGTCCACTGTACTGTACTTTCCAGTCTCCAGCATTACATTCTGACTAACGAGTTTCCCAGTGTTACTTCATTGATGTTACTTTCCTTAAACCCATATCTTTCAGAACTTTTTTTTTTTACCCTTGAATGCTCCCTGCATCATAAATCCATCCATCTCAGATTCATACACCATCTATGTCAACCAATCTTGCCCCATTCATTCTACATTACACGTACATCTAGCTTTAAAAATTATACATATACGTAATTAGTAGTAAATCATTCTAGGGAATATTACTCATCTTGTGCACAATTAACTTGCCATTTTGTGAGGAAACCTTAAGTGATATCTCAAAGTTTCTTCTCAGAACTGAGTTGTGAATTGTTCCAGCCAAAATATTGTGATTTTTATCCTCCATTTAATTACCTTATTTCTCTTACAGCTTCAGCTGTATTATTGTACAGTAAAACCTCAATTTAATGGACTAATAGGGGAAGCTGTTGTCTGATAATGTTATTTGTCTGGTATTTCTAAATGTTAAGAAAGAGAGAGAGAGAAAAAAAAACTATACTTTAGGTTAGATAAGCTTTGTCAGGAAACAGGAGAAGTGTTTCCTGACGTGGAGCTTAATCATATGATGACCCACCACTGGAGCCTTGGTCATCTGACCGAGGCCTTCTGCTGGCCTACCGGTCCACCCCTTTAACCCTTTCAGGGTCCAAGGCCATTTTTGGAAGGGGTGTGCCAGTGTCCAAGAATTTAAAAAAAAAAATTCTTGTTTTTTCTTATGAAATGGTAAAGAATCTTTTTCTGAAGGTAATAAAACAAAAAGTACGAAATTTGATTGAAAATTGATGAAATTATGCTCTTGCGAATTTTGATGAGTCACCGATATTTACACATTGGCGATTTTGCCAGACTTTGACTCACATTTTAGGCCAATTACATTATTCCAGTCGACCAAATTCTTAGCTATTTCACTAGTATTCTATCGATTGAGCACAAGAAATCGTGCAGTCAACTGTTTCAACTACAAAATAAAGTGATTGGAAATTGGTAATTGAGCACAAGAAATCGTGTAGTCAACTGTTTCAACTACAAAATAAAGTGATTGGAAATTGGTAATTTAGCCAATTTAACTCAGTTAAAAATATTCCAATTTCAAAATAGGGTGCAGAATAAACAATGCAGGCATTCCTGGCACTAAACTAACATTTCCTCTGTTCATTAGTTATGTTTTCAGTCTTTACAAATGAATTCCATTTTTATTTTTTATTCACATAATGAATTTTTATTCAAACCAAAAAATGGAAGATTTACTGTTATGCAATATTGTAATAATTGTACAAATAATATCACCACATTTGTGAACGTATATGAGACCCACCAGCTGGCGCGTATTAGACGTGTGAGGTCATTTGTTTACTCTTCAACATCGGCAAAAATTGAACATTTCCGCTACTTTGAGCTCAGTTTAAAGCCATTTCCAGTACTAAAACCAATCAAAATCATCTCTATATCTGTAACATATCTTCCATTCTATCAAATGAGACCAAGAAATCACAAATACAACTATAAATAGTATACAAAAAACACTGTAAAGTCGCTGTTTTAATCGAAAATTACGGTTTCATTTTTTTTTCTCATTATGCACTGTGTGCTGCAGGATTTGTTTTATGTGGTGCACACTTACCACATAGATGTATTCTCTCATATCTAGGCCCAATTTACCGCTCAAAGCTTATCTGAGTGAGCTAAGCTCATGACGTAGAACTACGGTTTGGACCCTGAACTCAAAGCCGTAGAACTATGGCACGGACCCTGAAAAGGTTAAAAATTAGGGTTATGATTGTAAACATTTTTGATCTTGTATACTGTATATACCCACTGTTGCCCAACCACTGACATGTGTTAGATATGGATAACTGCCAACAAACAGAATAACATAAATAATACATCTGAGTTTCTTTACCATTCTCTTCCAAACAAACATATGGCGGTTGTGAATAGGGTCTGCCTTGCTTAGCTAGGGCCAATAGGCCTACTGTAGTGTTCCTTTATGTAATATTAGGTGTGAACAGGACTTGCCTAACCTAGGTCTGTATGCCTACTGCAGTGCTCCTCTGTTCTTATGCATTAGTTGGATGTAAATACCCAGAGGATTTTCTTCATTATTTTTTAAATCTTTTCAATGGAGGCTTGTTAAATCAAGGTTTTATTGTATTTCTTATGTTTCATAACTTCAGATTGTTTGTCACTTCTCTTTTTTCATCACATATTTCAGCTGTATGCATTAAACAATAAGTTGGGTAGTTCTACATAGTATGCATACCCATGTTTTAAATGCTCAATATAGTTTTTAAAAAAGGCTCAAATGTAACTACATACAGGTTGTCACAAACTAGATGCTTGTAGGCATTTTTTTTTACCATTAGCATTTAAGAGGCAAGATACCCGAAAAAATTAATTAAACATGGATCTGGGAGGAGAAACAGTTGAATGTTGCAGCATATTTCACAGTATTCCAAATCACCATCTTTCACATATATTGCTAGTTGTGGATTTAAATCAGATTGCTTTTACTACAGGCTAACATCCTGAACCATCTGAAACTCATTTAAGAAACATTCTGTTTATAGTATAACCTAGATATCTTGCTCTCTCTGAAAATTTTTTGAGGGGTGGTCTCATGAAATTTTGCCTTGGATTTAAATGTTAAATACTAAAGAAATACCTGAAACACTTGTTACAGAATCTCATTTCTGGCTTGGCTGTTATATATATATGTAATAGCTCCCACTTGTACTGAGAAAGTATCCCATCCTCACCCTGTATGTCAAGAATGTTTTGTTTTTAACAGTCATATGTATATTGAAGGGGGCAGTCCACTGTCAGATGTTTCCTGCTTGATTTTTTTTGCAGTTAGCTTATTGCTGGTTAATTATACATATACTGTTATGTATATAGGTTTATTTAACCTAATATAAAATAGGTAAAATTACATTTTTACTAAGGAAAACTTTAAAATAATTACGAGCATAATGTGTAAGAAAACTGTATAAAGTGATAATGTGCTGTAGAAAGCATTGTGGAAAGAATAAATGTTTTACAGAATACAGTACTAAGATACAAAGGGAAATGTAAAATGAAAAGTATGGCACAGAAGTACAAGAGAGAAAACATTAAGATAGTGAAAGCAGTATTCACTGAAAAGTTTGTGTGAAGGGGTGCAAATATAGCAGAATACTAAGTAGTGCTACATTACCACTTACCAGCACTATCACCACTTACCAGCAATATTACCTGTCACCACCTAACACCACCATCCATGGGAGCCTGGTTATTGATGGATTAGTGTGTATGCCTTCCACAGAAAATGGGCAGAACTAAGTATGGCACTAGTGACCGTAACTTCACTACACAATTTTCTCAGCTTAAAAGATTTTGTAAAACTATTATTATTAATTCCTTATATTCTGGTTGGTGATGCTCATTGACCTTGACGTCAGTGGAGAGTCCTTGTGGCCTTACTGGGCAGAGGCAGATGGCTGAGGTTGGTGGACTGAGATGGATGGTTATGGTTGCTAGGTTGAGGTAGATGGCTAGGGTTCTTGGGCTGAAGTCAGTGCAGAGCTGTTATTGAGTCCTCCAGTCTCTGCCATGTTTTACTGCAGTACTTTATACTGATGATATATCAATTCTGTGTCTAGAATATGCCTCACAACAGTGCTTCTATCAGTCAGAATAATAAAGTTGGTGATTTTACGAAGTATTGTACCATGCAGCATCTTGTATGTCTTGGAGTGTCAGTTATTAAAGTTCAAGTTTTTTCTCATCCTCACCTGTAATGTCACCCTTCTATCTGGAAATTAAGTTCCTCCAATATTCCCTCTGCAGTTTGTTCTTCATTCTTCAAAGCCCTCACCTGGCACTTTTTTTCCCAGTTCAACAATTTCCCTTTACCAAGGAAAAAACCTGTGAAATTATTTACCACATTAGGTCTTTGATATACCTTTGATGAGTTTCGAGAGTCTCACTACTCTCGGAGCCTGGCCATGGACCAGGCTCGTCTGATCAACCAGGCTGTTGCTGTTGGAGGCCTGCATTGCCCCCTCCCCCTATTCAGCATCATAAGTATTCTTATTTGGTGGGGGTGGGGAGGAATTTTGTGTGGAATCAGCCCAAATTTACAGCTCACTCAGGCAGAACTGCAAAAGACTCCGTCTTGAAAAGAAATTTTAAGAATAATACGTACATATATTAAAAAATGCAATGTCAAGACACATAATATGAGAGTACTATACATATCTATCTATTATAAAATAGGTTAGATAAATACATGAGTGGGTGTGGGTGGGTGTGAGTTGGACCTGACTAGCTTGTGCTACTAGGTCTTATGCCGTGCTCCTTCCTTAAGTGGAAGTGACCTGACTGCCTGGAGTTTACCTGGAGAGGGTTAACTCCAGGTAATCAGGTCTAAACTGGGGAGTGATGGACCTGCCTCGCATGGGTCAGTAGGCCTGCTGCAGTGTTCCTTTTTTCTTATGTTCTTATCTGATAATAGTAGTGGTTCTGGAGATCATGACCATGGCCCAGTCTCTGACCAAACCTCTTTTATATTGGAAAGAAAATATTGCAGGAATAAAAAATTATACGCATGTTAAAATAGTCTAGTGTGTACCGAGTGTAAATAGGAGGTTGTAAGATTTTCTTAGCATCATATATGTTCACTAGACTGAAAAAAACTAATCCTGCCAAAGAGCAAAACATTTACCAGTTTAGATGATCTTTTATACCTGGTGCAAAATTGTAAAAATTTTGAGTTAGTCTCTATTCATGCATTTAAGTACAGTACTTACTAACAACACTGATGAATTTCTGTGCTTGAATCATATGTTTTGAGTATGTGTATAACTTGTTGGGGAGTGTACCGAGTGTAAATAGGAGGTTGTAAGATTTTCTTAGCATCATATATGTTCACTAGACTGAAAAAAACTAATCCTGCCAAAGAGCAAAACATTTACCAGTTTAGATGATCTTTTATACCTGGTGCAAAATTGTAAAAAATTTGAGTTAGCCTCTATTCATGCATTTAAGTACAGTACTTTACTAACAACACTGATGAATTTCTGTGCTTGAATCATATGTTTTGAGTATGTGTATAACTTGTTGGGGATAGAAATCCCATAATTGACTTGGTTAGGTACTTACCAAAATAAAGGCAATATCAGTTTAGTCACCCATCCAGTTAATGATAGCACCAAGCTGTATTTAATTTTTTCACAAGAGTGCATGCTTTTATATAACACTGAACCAGAGTATTTGCCATTACAGTAGGACCCCAGTACCCGTGGGGAATACATTCCACCACCTACCATGGATACCTAAAACTGGATAATAGCGAACCCTATACAAGTCATTTTTTGTTTACATAAGTACCTATGATAAAGTTTAATTGATAAATTATTCAAAATAAGTCTAGAATTAGCACATATTCACTAATGGGAAGCATTTCACGGCTTCTCTTAGACTTTGAAGAGCTGCCACTATCACTACTTTTGCCCTTCGGGGCCATTATTAAGCAAAATTAAGGATTATTTTTGGGCCATAGTAAACAGTGGATAACTGAAACCTGGAGATACCAAATCCATGGATATGGGGGTTCTACACTACAGTGGTACCTCGGTTTTCGTCGATAATTCATTCCAGAATGCTGTTCGAGCGCCGTTACCGAACGAATTTGTTCCCATAAGGACAAATGTAAATTACATTAGTCCGTTTCAGACCCCCAAAAATACACTTACGAAAGCACTTACAATAATACACTTAAATAATTGTTCGAGTTGGGAGCTGTATGAAAACCGATGTACCACTGTACAGTATAGGGTTTGCGGGAGAGGAATGCAAGTCTTGTATATTTACAGTGGACCCCCGGCTAACGATCACCCCGGAAATCGTACAATTATGTAAGTATAATATTGTAAGTGCTTGTGGAAGTGTATTTTTGGGGGTCTGAAATAGACTAACCTACGTGACATTATTTCTTAAGGAAGTAAATTCGTTCGGTAATGGCACTTGAGCAGGCTTCTGCAATGAATTTTGATTGTTAGCTAGGGGTCCACTGTATTCTGTTACCACTCGTAATTGAAGATACAGTAAAGTAAAACAGTGAATTTTTTTTCTGGATAAAATGGTTTATTACTTTCTGGAACTTGTGTTTTAGATTAGTCAACTTTGGGTGTCAGTAGAAGCAATACAATTAAGATATGATTGGTCTATTCTTCTGTATTTCCTAATTTTAGAATATTAAAAATCATTGCACCATGGGCTGGAACAATTCACAAATAACCCACAGTAAGGACAAAACTTTAAATGACCTACCAAAGTCTTTTTCGTTGCTGCCGCCCCTGTAGCATGGGTGAGGTTTGAACCCATGGCAAGCCAGTCCTAAAACAGGCAGTCCTGCATTGTGCAGAGGTATAGCCAGCCAATCCAGGCCCCAGGACTAGGCACGTTGTTAGACCCCCCTCTCTACCAAAATAAAATGTATCTTATTTATAAGGTGTTGAGTGTAGACACCAACAATGTCCCTACTTTTTTTGAAACAAGACTAAAATGCAGCAGATTTTTTAATGTATATTGCATATTGTAATAACTTAAATAATAAAGGATCTAGTCTGGGCCCCTCTAGTAGACATAGTCCCTAGGGAGGTTGGGGGTTAGCTCTGGCTAAGGACGAAAATATTTAAAAGTAACTAATGTGTGTACTGTATATGCATTGTTTAGATCTAGCTCTTTTGCTCACTTAATATATGATAGTGTGAACATGTTATCATCCTTTTATATGCATTTGAAAGTGAAAAAAAAAAAAAGAGGCTATGTCTCACTTTACAACCATTTTTGCTTTACAGCAGTAGCCTGAAACGTAACCTGTTATATAAGTGGGGCCCTTCTGTATATAGAAATACATCTAGTCAGGCAAATCTTATTAGGCTGGCATGGTAGAGTGATTAGCACACTAGCCTGTTTGTCAGTTTCAGGACTGACTTGCCATGGGTTTGAATCCTGCCTGTTCTGAGAGTTCATTCTTTTTTCTTCCTCCTCCCTTTTCTCCACTTGTCTTATGGTCCTTCTGCCTTTTTTTCACTCATTTGTGACTTTATAATAGTGTAAGATGGACTGAACATTTAAAGCTTCCTCCCTAAGTGTGAGTTAATTGTGAATCCATTTTATAATTTAATAGTTGGCAGGCTAGCATTGGTATTACTGTATAAACAAACATTTTTATTCTTCTTTTTTTGATAGTCTCATACTTAATCCCAATGATATGGCCAGTGTCTTCCTTTGTATATTTCTTTTCTATTAGTATTTTCTTAATTCATATTCAAGCACAGTAGTTTAATATTTATTAGTCTTGTGCTTACTGTTATTGGTTTACACAGGATAGCATGTATTAAAACTTTTTCCAAACATGAAAACTGAAGAACTTTTTGGTGTATCCTGAACCATTATTAGTTTGCAATGTTGTTAATATTCAAAACTGAATAAAATATTGTCCAATTTTAATTTCAGGTTAGGGTACTTTTTTAGCTGGATTTTTCCACTAATTGAAAATGTCCACCAGTTTGGTTTACCACCTTAATATTTTTTATTTTAACCATCTATACTGTATTCTCTTACATTATTTCTTAATATTTTCACATTTTCACATGCGTTCCTATGTTTTTTTAGCATATGTATCTTCATATCATACCTCTGTATTCATTTTTTTCATTCATTCCATTGTATCATTCTTTAATTGTATACACTAGGCTGTTACTTGTGTGTTGGATTGGATAGTTTGGTGTAGTGTTTTTGGTTTTCCAGTAATATTGCTAACATACACACTTGATCTTGACACTTTGCATTTGTGAGCAATTGATCTCCAAATCTGGATGTTAGTCAAAGCTCTCAGGGGTGATTTACTCCAATTATCCTTTAATAGTACCTTTGAAATATTACTAGATTCTTCCTGTAATCCCTAAAATCTGATACACATTACTGTGTATGACAGTCCTTGTTTAATATAAAAGTTAATCTATACATGTGGCAGTAAACCTCCCAGATCCGAACTCAAGCTTTTTTTGTGAAACGTAATTGATTGCTTGTTGCATTTATTTCATACATGAGTTATTGCCAAGAACAGTCAAATGAGAAAGTCATGAAGAAATATTCTTGAACATCAAGTGAAATGCAAGTTTGATGACTGTTCTTCTTGAAGATGATATTCTGAAACCTAGTTTGTTGCTGGTTGGATATCAAGAAGATAGCAGATTGAAGAGGAGCATGATCATTCTATAGATACCAAGTTATGTGGACTAAAAAACAAAGTAGTAATATCATGTGCATTAATCATGTTGAAATGGCCAGAATTTTATAAGCAAGAGCTGTAATGAAGTACGTACATAGTGTATTGCCTGGTGAATGGGCTCTACTGTTAAAAAAAAAAAAAAGAAAAAAAAAAAAACTTCTGCCTCCTGTGTCATTGTGCATCTAATCTTCAGTTCATCTGCACCCTTGGCTCATACACTATGGGAAAGTTGACTTATCTCAGGTAAGCCATAATTTCCTAAAGGCAAACGCAGGATCCCACCATATAGTTCGGCTTTGGGGGAGTTTACTGGAGAATACTATGTTAATTCTAACAGTATGTAGATATTTGAGGAAAATTAATATATATTGTGCCAGCAGTGTGAATACATGAAATAAAGTTAACTGAGTATAATTTTAAACTAAAAACAAAAAACAAAGTTGCAGTAAATCCCCCAAAGAAAGAAGTATGTGGGGGGATGTGTTTGCTAATCTAATAGTTTTATTAATCCTTAAATTTACATAGAATAAATTGTTGCTACTATATGATGTGTAAAAACAGTAAAGGTTTTTTGGATAAGATATTTATTTTATTACTGTTTATTATATACCAGTTGACTTGCATGTACTCCACTGTCTGACAGCAATCACCAATAGGTATAAACATCTTATCACTTGGACTGTATTTAAACAACATTTGGGGGCACAAGCTTTTATTGTCCTTTCAGACTTGGTAAATTTTGTTATATTAATATATCAATAGCCTTCAGGCCTATGCCCTCTAAATTGTTATTTCTAATTTTATACACCAACATTTTTTTCTTTTATGTTCCTCTTTTCTTCCTGTACTTTTTCACTTTATCCTTATAAGACTTTCTTGCCTGATCGACAACTCCATTCATAAGTAGTGTAAATATTAATTATAGGTTAATTATATATTCAGGAATTGTAAGAGATGTGCATGACACGTAGGTTTGTTTATGCTCAAGTTCCGGCAGTGTATTACCTACAAACATGACATTAGAGCTTGCTCATGACATGTTTAAAACAAGATAATGGTCTGAGCAGCCAAATGTATTAAAAAAAATTGTGGGTTGAGGGGTGAGCTAAACTTTCATTTATGAAAATATATACAGTGGACCCCTGGTGTTCGTACTGCTCCAAACTCGAACAATTATGTAAGTGTATTTTTGTAAGTGTATGTTTGGGGGTCTATAAGGACTAAGCTAATTTACATTATTCCTTATGGGAACAAATTTGTTTGGTAACGGCACTTGAACAGCATTCTGGAATGAATTAATTATGAACACCGGGGGTCCACTGTACTTCAGTAAAGGTTTCAGGAACAGATTGAGTATGGTTAACTCAAACATTAAGCAAACAGCACATTTAGTTACATAATTACAAAAGCACACAAAAGGCCTGTATGGCTCCTAGTACAGTATATACAAAAATTAATAGACTGCCCCATAAGAAACAGCCCTTGTATATAAGTGTGGATGAAAACCTTCACTTTGCAAGTGTTGGCAGAAATCTGTTAACTCTTTCACTGTCCAGACCCCCAAAATTTAATATTGCTCTCACTGTCCACTTTTTAAAAAAAAAAAATCTGAAATGGTAGAGAATCTTTTCCAGAAGGCAGTGACACCAAAAGTACGAAATTTGATTTAAAACTTTAGGAATTATGCAGGCTCAAAGTTAACGTTCTCTGCACAATTAACGCATTGATGATTTTGCCAATGTTGAGTTTTGTTTTAAGCCAGTACCATTGAACACAAAAAAATCACCTATTCAGCTATTTCAACTACCCTGTCAAGTGTGCAGAAGTTGGCAATTTGGCCAGTTTTATACAAAATTAAAAACATTCCAATTTGAAAATACAGGCACTCTTCGCTTAACATCCTACCTGTTTAACGACCACTCTGATTTATGACCAGGTCTCTCCGACCAGTCAGTATTGTATGCTATATGAGAACTTTGGTAGTGGAAATGCAGTGCAGTGCCTCAGCATCAGTCTCCAAGACTACATATTTCATCTATAAATTTGTACTTTATTGTGCACCCCATAGTAAAAGATCGAGTTGGAAGCACAGCAGCACTTGGAAGAGGAAAGAATGGAAGAAGTACAAAATAATTTCACTGTAAAGGGGTTGGCTTGTGTGTTCGTCTTGTTTGTTTACGTTCTTCGCATCTCTCGTTTACAATGGCATCTAAGGGTAAGTAAGTAAGCTTATTCAGGTAAGGGTACACATAAATACAGTTACATAAATTATCATACATAGCAGCATATGTGTAGACTACCTAGGATATCCATGGTAATCTACACATATACTGCTATGTATGTATGATAATTTATGTAACTGTATTTATGTGTACCTGTACCTGAATAAGCTTACTTTCCCACAGATGTCATCATAAACAAGAGAGACGCTGAGAATGTAAACAAACAAGACGAACGCACCAGCTAACCCCTTTACAGTGAACAAGGTAGTATGTTGATAATAATGACTCTGGGGCACTTTAAATGTTGTATATTTCATGTAGGTGTGGTACACAAAATATATGACATTTAAAGTGCCCCAAAGCAATTATAATTATTATTATTAAACGAGTAAACGAGAGAGAATGAGACACCGAGAATGTAAACAAACACAGACGAACACGCATTAATTCCTGTACACGTACAGTTGGTTCATACACGCTAACCCCTTTACAGTGAACTTTTGTACTTCTTTCATTCTTTCCTCCTCCTCCTCTTTCTACAATAAATACTCACCTCTCACCCTACATTAAGACTACAAAAATTTTAAGGTAAGTAATGAGTGTACTGTATGTGTATTTTACTTTTTTATTATTTTTTAATGCCTAGTTCTATTTTTAACATACAGTGGACCCTTGGTTTTCGTTGAAAATTCTTTCCAGAATGCTATTTGAGTGCCATTACCAAACAAATTTGTTCCCATAAGGACAAATTTAAATTAGATTAGTCGTTTCAGAACCCCAAAAATACACTTACATAAGCTCTTACAAAAATACATTTACATAATTGTTCGAGTTTGGTGAACGAAAACCGAGGGTCCACTGTATTAAAGTTATAAATGGTGCAAAGGTGATATTAAAACAATAAAAGATGGTTGACACAAACCCACTACCAGTACAGTATGCTTGAAATATAGGTAAGGGGCGGCTCCTTGCTTAACGACCAATTCACTTACTGACCTACTCTTAGGAACAGAACTCAGTCGTTAAGTGAGGAGTACCTGTAGTCCAAAATAAACAATGTAGACATTACTAGCACTAAAACATTTCCTTTGTTCATTAATCATACCCCAGGCCTGCTTTCCTTCCATTTTGAATTCATAATCACAAAAATAGAATATTTATTTCTCGGATAATATAGCCAGGAATGATTAGTCATGGTTTATGGTGTCCTAGTAATTAAATCAGACCTATTAAAACCCCCATAAAACAGACGGGGAGGGGGGGTTAAGGGTCCTTACCTGTCCTCAGGAAAATTGGAAAAAATCTAATATTTCTGTAACTTTGAGCTCAGTTTCAAGCTTCTGGTCCCAAAATCAGCTGTATTTCAGTAGTATGTCTTCCATTCTATCAAATGATACCAAGAAATAGCCATAAAAACTATCCAAGAAGAAAACACCTTAGATTCACTATTTTAAGACATACACAGTCAGATTTTTACTTTTCTCATCATGCACCGCATGGGGGAAAGTTTTGTTTATACATACTGTACACTCACCGTACAGACCCATTATCTCATATCTAGGCCAAAATTTACCACTCACAGTTTATCCGAGTGAACTGAGCTCATGACGTAGAATTATATGAGAGACCCTGGCCTCACTGATGTACAGTAAACATGGTATATATACGTTCCTGAAAATGCCGTGTTAGATAAACTGAAGAACTTATGGGAAAAATAGGGTTATGTTCCTGGGAGCCCCCAAAAAGGCAAACAACAGATCTTACATAAATAAAAGTGAATACAGTAGATCGTCATTTAGCACGAGATTATGTTGCACGTTACGGTATTGCATAATTGAAGAATTGCGGCACATTATTATCTAACATGACGTAAAAATGATATTACACGGTTTGTGGGAGGAGAAAAAAAAATTGAGCCCTCAGGTCCTTCACAAACCATCCCACTAACAGAATATTTGCCCAACCAATTTTCAATGCTCCCCAAGCAATAAGCTTCGATAATTCTATTCACTCATGCGCAAGTCCCACTCAAATAAAATCGTGTGTGTGGGGAAGTATCCTGGCTGGTTTGTGTGGGGAAGTATCCTGGCTGGTTTGTGTGGGGAAGTATCCTGGCTGGTTTGTGTGGGGAAGTATCCTGGCTGGTTTGTGTGGGGAAGTATCCTGGCTGGTTTGTGTGGGAAGTATCCTGGCTGGTTTGTGGGAAGATCCTGGCCGGTTTGTGGGGAAGTATACTGGCCGGTTTGTGTGGGGAAGTATCCTGGCCGGTTTGTGTGGGAAGTATCCTGGCCGGTTTGTGTTGGGAAGTATCCTGGCCGGTTTGTGTGGAGAAGTATCCTGGCTGGTTTGTGTGGGGAAGTATCCTGGCTGGTTTGTGTGGGGAAGTATCCTGGCTGGTTTGTGTGGGGAAGTATCCTGGCTGGTTTGTGTGGGGAAGTATCCTGGCTGGTTTGTGTGGGGAAGTATCCTGGCTGGTTTGTGTGGGGAAGTATTCTGGATGGTTTGTGTGGGAAGTATCCTGGCTGGTTTGTGTGGGGAAGTATCCTGGCTGGTTTGTGTGGGGAAATATCCTGGCTGGTTTGTGTGGGAAGTATCCTGGCTGGTTTGTGTGGGGAAGTATCCTGGCTGGTTTGTGTGGGGAAGTGTCCTGGCTGGTTTGTGTGGGGAAGTATCCTGGCTGGTTTGTGTGGGGAAGTATCCTGGCTGGTTTGTGTGGGGAAGTATCCTGGCTGGTTTGTGTTGGGAAGTATCCTGGCTGGTTTGTGTGGGGAAGTATCCTGGCCGGTTTGTGTGGGGAAGTATCCTGGCCGGTTTGTGTGGGGAAGTATCCTGGCCGGTTTGTGTGGGGGAAGTATCCTGGCCGGTTTGTGTGGGGAAGATCCTGGCCGTTTGTGTGGGAAGTATCCTGGCCGGTTTGTGTGGGGAAGTATCCTGGCCGGTTTGTGTGGGGAAGTATCCTGGCTGATTTGTGTTGGGAAGTATCCTGGCTGGTTTGTGTTGGGAAGTATCCTGGTTGGTTTGTGTTAAGAAGTATCCTGGCTGGTTTGTGTGGGAAGTATCCTGGCCGGTTTGTGTGGGAAGTATCCTGGCCGGTTTGTGTGGGGAAGTATCCTGGCCGGTTTGTGTGGGGAAGTATCCTGGCCGGTTTGTGTGGGGAAGTATCCTGGCCGGTTTGTGTGGGGAAGTATCCTGGCCGGTTTGTGTGGGGAAGTATCCTGGGTGGTTTGTGTTGGGAAGTATCCTGGCTGGTTTGTGGGGGAAAGTATCCTGGCTGGTTTGTGTTGGGAAGTATCCTGGCTGGTTTGTGTGGGGAAGTATCCTGGCTGGTGTGTGAGGTGATGGTCACTTGCCCATAAACAATGGCTTTGTTTATGGGCTGACGCTCCAACCTTCATTATCTCTGTCATATTTTTATTAATTTGGGCGTCTTTATCATGCTGCTACATTATTTATGTTATACCTAATATTATTCTGGAATAAATATGATAGGTAGGTAACTTATTGATAGTAATAATAAGTATTATTATTACAATATTTTAGTGCGGTGAGCTCACACCTCCACACGCCATGGTGGTCCGTGAGTAACCTAGCTGAGAGAGACTGCTAGCCCGTCTCCCTCATAGCACCGCCAACCATTCAATACTCTACGAATGTAATATCAGTTTTTATTAATTTGTGCATCTTTATCATGCTTCTACGATACGTATTTATGTTATACCTAATATTATTCTGGAATAAATATGATAGGTAGATAACCTTTATTGATAGTAATAGTATTATTTTACAATACGTACTTTATAGTGCCGTGAGCTAACATATCCTCACGCCATGATGGTCCATGAGCAACTGAGACACTGCTCCACTTCTCGCTCTCAGCCCCGCCCACCCTTCAATACCTATATGTCAGTTTTTATTAATTTATGCATCTTTATCATGCTTCTACATTATTTATGTTATGCCTAATATTATCCTGGAATAAATATGATAGGTAGATATTATTTATTGATAGTAATAGTATAATTATACAATAACAAATCTAGAAGCAGTGCTTTGAAACTGGGTCTAGACCAGCTGATGATGCCTTACCGTCAGCTGTATAATGTACTGCAGGGTAAAAGAGCCCAGAGATCTATTACAGCATTTATCACACTCCAATACACCATCGACTTTAGTACCAGAACCTCTACCATCCACTTCTGCTGACACCAACAACCATCCACTCATCCCAGTAGGGCCACACCATCCATATCCACTCTCTTCACACCATCCACAACATCATTACCACATTTAAGGTAAGAAATACTATTTCTATTGCATTTGTAGTCTTAAGCAGTAATATATCACAACAATGAACTACAATTACATATTCACCTTCAATTTTTGCAAGATCTGTTGGTCTAAAAAAACTTGTTTGGGTTTTTTGGGACTCCCAGGAACGTAACCCTATTTTTCCCATAAGTTCTTTTAATTATCTAACACGAAATTATCTAACACGACGTTTTCAGGACGTAACTACTGTGCTAAATGACGATCTACTGTACTATGTAATTGTAGTTCATTGTCATGATATATTGTTTTTACTGCTTAAGACTACAAATGCAACAGAAATAATAGTATTTCTTACCTTAAATTGTGGGTACTGGTGTTTGTGGATGATTGTAAAGAGAGTGGAGATGCATGGTTTGGCCCTACTGGGCTGAGATGGATGGTTGTTGGTTGTCGGCAGAAGTTGATGGTAGAGGTTCTGGTACTAAAGTCGATGGTTGTATTGGAGTGTGCATAAATTCTGTAATGGATCTCTGGGCTCTTTGACCCTGCAGTACATTATACAGTAGAACGTCATTTAGCACGAGATTATGTTGCACGTTACCGGTATTGCACGATTTAAGATTTGCGACACATTATCATCTTACACGACGTAAAGATGATATTACACGGTTCGGCAGGAGGGGAAAAATTTTGAGCGCATGGTTATTTACTGCCTAAGAATCCTCATGCTTTGTGGAAAAGGGAATTAGTTGTTTTTCCTTCCTGTAAACTAAGTTTATTCAGATACACGGGGCCAGGAGCTGAGTCTCGACCCCTGCAACCACAATTAGGTGAGTACAGTTACATACATTATCATACATAGCAGCATATGTGTAGAGAACCTAGGATAACCCAAGTCAGTCAATGGAAATACTGTCACTCTGACTTTTTTGGGTTATCCTAGGTTCTCTACACATATGCTGCCATGTATGATAATCTTCGTAACTGTATCTGTGTATACCTGAATAAACTTACAGTTTGTGGGAAGGAAAAACAAGTAACCATTCTCACAAGCAGTCTTGTTACTACTACTGTTGTTGTGGTTCAGCAGACACCACCCGCCTTACCCACCCACCACGGACCCCAGCATTCGTACGTATTTCATACGCGTTAAGAAGTCCTGGCTACAAGCCAGCTGTGTTTGTGAAGATTAAAATAAAGAGTGAATTGTGTTTTGATCTTGAATTAACGAAGAAAACAAAGATATTAGACAAGACATAACCCGTGGCCGTAATGAAGTGTTACTTTGTACACATAAAAAGATGTAAACATAAGTTTGTGACTGACTGACTTGACTGACTGAATGACTGACTGAGTGACTGACTAACTTGACTGACTGACTAACTTGACTGACTGACTGACTGACTGAATGACTTGACTGACTGACTGAATGACTTGACTGACTGACTGAATGACTTGACTGAATGACTTGACTGACTGACTGAATGACTTGACTGACTGACTGAATGACTTGACTGACTGACTGACTGACTGAATGACTTGACTGACTTACTGAATGACTTGACTGACTTACTGAATGACTTGACTGACTTACTGAATGACTTGACTGACTTACTGAATGACTTGACTGACTTACTGAATGACTTGACTGACCTACTGAATAAACTTGACTGACCTACTGAATGACTTGACTGACTTACTGAATGACTTGACTGACTTACTGAATGACTTGACTGACTTATACTGACACTGAAGCTTGACTGACTTACTGAATGACTTGACTGACTTATTGAATGACTTGACTGACTTATTGAATGACTTGACTGACTTACTGAATGACTTGACTGACTTATTGAATGACTTGACTGACTTATTGAATGACTTGACTGACTTACTGAATGACTTGACTGACTTACTGAATGACTTGACTGACTTACTGAATGACTTGACTGACCTACTGAATGACTTGACTGACTTACTGAATGACTTGACTGACTTACTGAATGACTTGACTGACTTACTGAATGACTTGACTGACTTACTGAATGGCTTGACTGACTTACTGAATGGCTTGACTGACTTACTGAATGGCTTGACTGACTTAAAGTTAGACACTCAGTTCAACCATCGACTTCAGTTCAAGAACTTCTACTATCCACCTCAGCCCAGTAGGGCCACACCATCCATATCCACTCTTCACTACCATCCACAAACATCATTACCCACAATTTAAGGTAAGAAATACTATTATTTCTATTGCATTTGTAGTCTTAAGCAGTAATAGATCATGACAATGCACTACAATTACATATCCACCTCAGCTCAGTAGGGCCACACCATCCATATCCACTCTTCACTACCATCCACAAACATCATTACCCACAATTTAAGGTAAGAAATACTATTATTTCTATTGCATTTGTAGTCTTAAGCAGTAATAGATCATGACAATGAACTAAAATTACATATTCGCCTTCAATTTTTGCAAGATATGTTGGTCTAAAAAAACTTGTTTGGCTTTTTGGGGACTCTCAAACACGTAACCCTATTTTTCCCATAAGTTCTGTTAATTATTTAAGACGAAATTATCTAACACGACTTTTTCAGGAACGTAACTATCGTGCTAAATGACGTTCTACTGTACAGCTGATGGTAAGGCATCATCAGCTGGTTTAGACCCCGTTTCAAAGCACTTCTAGATTTGTCAAGGTCCTCTTCAGTGGAAAGTCTGCTAGTTTAGCAGCAACATGGAACTGCTCATGTAACTGCTGCAATGTTAACTGTTTTTCTTCAGGCTCTTCTTCATCTTCTGTTATGTGGCTCCCTTGTATCTGTGCATTGAGCTCTGCCAACATTTCCTCTGGACTCCTGTCTTCATCATCATCATCATCTTCTAAGTGCTCATTCATATCTTCAAAACCATCACCTGGTAATCTTGCCAGCTGAACAATTTCCTGAACCTGACTCTCAAGCAAGGAAAAACCAGTGAAAGAATTAACTACAGAAAGCCATAACTTTCCCCAGCCTGAATTTAATGTTGATTGGGGCACTTTGCAGTCTATTTTCGTATGGTATTTATGCTTGTATTCTCGTTTTCTTAGTCTCATTTTATAGAATAGATGATATATTACAGAAATAGATAATTTTGACTGGTTTCACGATGACAAGTAACCTTGAAACTGAGCGCAAAGTAGCGAAAATGTTCGATTTTGGCCGATGTTCAAGAGTAAACAAATCACACCATGCGTGCAATACACATCAACTGGAGAGTCTAATATTCTTGCACAAGTGCGCTGATATTATTTATACCATTTTTACAATGATGCAGTTGTATACATAACAGTAAATCTTCTATTTTTTGTGAGAATAAAAATTCAAAATGGAAAGCAACCAAGCGTGAACAAATATCTCTAGGAAAATAATTTGCCACTTAAGTGCCTTTTGATAATGGACAATGCTCCTGGTCATCCTCGAGACTTGGCAGAGGAAATTGTGCAGGGCTGTCAACCCCCGGTTCTCGACGGTAATCCGTTCCAGAGGGCCTGTCGACCACCGGTTTGGTCAAACTCCGATTCTATTTTTCCCATAAGAAATAATGGAAATAAAATTAATCCGTTCCAGACATCCAAAAGTATTAAAATAAAATATTTTTTAGAACTTTTTGACATTAAATTATACACAATTTTATAAAAAATTAAGAAATAAATAGTACAATAACATGTCACTTACATTTATTGAAGAGTTGTTGATGTGTGGAAGACGGGAGGAGGGGAGAAGGTGGAGTAGTATGCTAGTGTTTGGAAGGGGAATTCCCTTCCATTAACACTGCAGGTGGCAAGTTCTTTTCTGGGGTTACTGGGCTTTTTCTTTTAATGCCACTAGGACCAGCTTGAGAGTCACTGGACCCCTCTCTCACAAAAAATCTGTCCAGGGAGCTCTGTGTCTGGCGGTTCTTTAAAATGTCCCTAAAATGTGACAAGACATTGTCATTAAACATGTCGCATATATGGCCTGTAACATCTTGGTTAGGGTGATAATCATACATTAATGTTTGCACATTAGTCCATTGGGCACAAATCTCCTTAATTTTTGAAGAAGGCACCTTCTTCCATCTCGGTTCCACCTCCTTCCCCTCTGGACCATTTTCCTGAACTGTGGTCTGTTGTTGCTGTTGAAGCTCTTGCAGATCTTCAGTGGTTAGCTCTTCATTGTGCTTCTCCACCAACTGTTCCACATCCTGGGTACAAACATCCAACCCCATGGACTTGCCCAGTTCCACAATTTCTTGCAGCTCAGGCTCAGCCCCAAAACCTTCAAAATCTAGGACACAGTGGCCACAATTTTCTCCAGGCAGAGTTCAAAGTCCTGGTAGTCACTCCCTCCCAAGCCTTACCTATAAGCTTTACACAATGCAGGATATGGAAATGATCTTTCCAAAACTCTTTTAGGGTCATATCCATGTCTGTGGTCACATCAAAGCACTTTTGAAACATTGCTTTGGTGTAGAGTTTTTTAAAGTTGCAAATGACCTGCTGGTCCATGGGCTGGAGGAGAGGAGTGGTATTAGGGGGCAAGAACTTCACTTTGATGAACTCACAGCCTTGCACAATTTCCTCTGCCAAGTCTCGAGGATGACCAGGAGCATTGTCCATTATCAGGAGGCACTTAAGTGGCAAATTATTTTCCTCGAGATATTTCTTCACGCTTGGGCCAAACACGTTTTTGAACCAATCAAGGAAAATTTCCCTAGTGACCCATGCCTTTTTGTTAGACTTCCACATCACACACAAATTAGACTTGGTGATACCGCATCTGCAAAACACGCGGGGATTTTCAGAGTGATACACCAATAAAGGCTTCACTTTACAATTAGCACAAAGCATCAAAGTTAGCCTGTCTTTCATAGGCTTATGTCCTGGGAGTGCCTTTTCCTCCTGTGTAATGAAGGTCCTATTGGGCATTTTCTTCCAAAACAGGCCTGTTTTGTCACAAATGAACACTTGTTGGGGTTGAAATTGTTCAGCCTCTATGTACCCCTGGAATTCCTGCACATATTTTTCAGCCGCACTTTTGTCAGAACTGGCTACCTCATCATGCCTCACAACACTATGTATGCCACTTCGCTTCTTAAATCTGTCAAACCAGCCTTTGCTGGCTTTAAATTCGTTCACTTCAGCACTCTTTGCAGGCATTTTCTTGACGAGATCATCATGCAACTGCCTTGCTTTTTCACATATTGCCTGCGTAACACTATCTCCTGCTAACTGTTTCTCGTTGATCCACACCAACAACAACGTTTCCACTTGTTCCAACACTTGAGATCTCTGTTTTGTGACCATACTTGCACCTTTCGCAACAACAGCGTCCTTGATTTCCTTTCTCTTGGCCAAAATGGAAGAGATGGTTGAATGGGATTTGCCATAGAGCCTGGCCAGCTCAGTGACACGCACTCCACTTTCATATTTTGCTATCATCTCCTTCTTCAATTCTACCCTATTTCTGACATTCTTTACCACAGGCTTGGCACTAGCTTTCGTGGGGCCCATGGTGGCTTATTTAGCAGTTGCAAGCACTAAAAACACTGGAATAATGACAATATATATGGTATGAATGCGTGGGTAGTGGTCGCTCGCTTGTAAACAATAGCACACTGAGTGCCTGGGCGCCCAGCTGGGCCACGGCCCACGCGTACGCGTCTGGGAAGAATGGCCAACTCTGAGCGGCCGCCTAATACCAAGCCAAAATTCTTGTAAAAAAAAAACGAACACCGATTTGGACGACCGACGCCGTCGAGCACCGGGGGTTGACTGTATTGTAAGCGTATTTTTGGAGGTCTGAAATGGACTAACCTACTTTACATTATTCCTTATGGGAACAAATTCGTTCGGTAATGGCACTTGAACAGCCTTCTGGAATGAATTATGGTCGAAACTCAGGGGTCCACTGTACTTTTCATCGTGAAACCAATCAAAATCATCTCTATTTCTGTAATATATCTTCCATTCTATCAAATGAGACCAAGAAAACAAGAATACAACCATAAATACCATACAAAAATACACCTCAAAGTCACACGGTCAGTTTTTTTTTTCTCATTATGCACTGCGTGCTGCACAATTTTTTTTTATACTGCACGCACTGACCACACAGACCCACTCTCTCACTTGTAGGTCTACCAGCTTTCTCCTGTTAGATTTGAAGCCACTAGAATTTTGGGGTATTAATACGTCACCAACACTGGCTCGTAAGCCGTACCTGTACGGCACCGACAGTGAAAGGGTTAATGAATGTATTGTACGTATATGTATTTTATTGCTCTGTGGAGCTTTAATTAAATGTCGTAGTATATTACGTGTGGGTGGGGTGGGCTGACCTGGCTGGCTACCAAACCTGACTTCCTACAAATAAAACTCACCTCTCACCCTACATTAAGACTACAAATATTTTAAGGTAAGTAATGGGTGTACTGTGTGTGTACAGTATTTTACTTTTTATTGTTTTTAAAGCCTAGTTCTAGTGCTAACTTAATATACGTATGTTAGTTTAAACTTATCTGGCATTTATAAGTGGGGAAAAAAATGGCGTTCTGCTTTCCGGCAGTAGCCTGAAACATAACTTGCCATATAAGTGGGGCCCTACTGTATTAGGCTTAAAGCCTATATGTGTCAAGGTTGCTTTTGACCTGTGTACCACCAATCAAGAATCATGGATTTTCTTAAACAGGGATTAAAGTAAATTGTCAGTTTATGTACACAGAGAAATACACCTCTTGGTAAATTTCTGTATTCTCACCGATATTGTGCATGGTATCTGGTGGTGTACCAATTTTCCTATACATACAGTATCTAAATCCATTTCATAAGAAAAATGATGTACGTAAATCCTATGTCTGGTCTCAGTACCTACCGTATATATGTTTAAGGAAATAATTCTACACATATATAACTGATCCTTGTAGTATTATCTTTGAGTTATGTCATTCACTGGCTACCCTCATAAAATGCTTATTATCACATCCTGCATTGCATACTTTCCATAAAAACAATTTGCCTACATCATTTACAGTACATATATTGAAATATAAAATTCTTCTGTTTTGTGGGAGTGGGCTATTTTTTTATTAGGGGATTTAAATATACAGTGGTACCCTGAGTTTCGTACAGCTCCCAACTCAAACAATTATGTAAGTGTATTATTGTAAGTGTATTTTTGGGGGTCTGAAACGGACTAATCTAATTTACATTATTCCTTATGGGAACAAATTTGTTCGGTAACGGCACTGGAACAGCCTTCTGGAATGAATTACGAATATGGCCGAAACTCGGGGTACCACTGTATTTACGGTACTTAGAAATACAATAAACTCATTACTTAATGTTCCACAAACATTTTCCAGTCATATACTGTCCCACATCTAATTTTTTTTTGTTAATCCTCTCCATAAGTATCTTAGCCTAAATCTTTTTTGCCCTTAACTATTTCACTACTATTTTATTTTTAATTTGTGCTGTCTAGTCAGTTATTCCATATCTTTTATACATGGTGAATGTAACTATTTTATAATTTGTGCTTCATATTTTATTTCTTCAGAATATGAGCAGTATTTTGACATCCTTATTTTTTCTAATATGAAGGTTAGTGAGCAAGGTGTTGAAATGGGTGAAGCTTACTTTGAAAAGTTCCCGCTTATGAAAGTCCCTCCAAAAGCTGGCGAGTTTATTGCAGTAAAAGTGTTGAGTTTGGATAAAGCTTATGCTCCTGTGTACTCCAACTACCTTCAAGCACGTGTGATAAAAATGGATGGACTCAAGGTTACTCTCAAATATGTTGGTGAGTTTATTTAAAAACAATAGTTGAAGTTTATATATTTTCATTTATACATGTATCATGTACAGGAGATAAGTTTTGATTCTTATAATAAATCAGCAAATTTTGAAAAGTTCTAAATTTTAAAAACAATTTCATAGAAAACTGGTTAATAAAAGCTTAATTTAAAAATTAACAATGCTGTACTTTTATGAATGATTTTAAAATTGGTATGTAAGCTTAGGCAAATTAAGTTATCTTTTTATTTTATGTATCAGTTCCAAAAATTTTGTGCAAAGGTTTTTCTGTTATTATGATTTATATTCATTCTTTAATGAATCGCTGAGGTTAACAGTCTATATTTCTTTACCCTTTTGGGTATTCTTACATATTTACAGTATTTTGTACAGTAAATTTTTTTAACAGATGTGTTCATTTTATATTGGTAAACCCTAACTTAATACTCTTAAGTAAACAGGGTGACATAATTTCTATTAAAGTAGTTAGGTATAGATTCCATAAATGTCACTTTTATTTCTGAACTCTTAACCTAACTACACATACTGTACTTTCCCCTCCTTTTAATAAGGTACAATTGTTTTAATTGTATTAAGTGAGGGCTTAATGGCTCTGAAATATATTTTTTTTCATAGCTAAGAACTATTATCCTACCTCAACTCGTTTCAAAGTCTAACCCTAGCACTTTATGGTATGGTATATCTCCGGAATATATATCAATTTTTTTTTTTTTACACTGGCCTGGTACAGCTGATGAAACATTTGAGAACAAATGTACTCTTACACTTGTATCCTTGGAGGGCCACAGTATCTCATTCCAAACATTATTTGACTATATATGCATCGTCTGTGTCTTTAAAGAATACCTGTTAAGTTGATGTCCAATTCTAACTACAGGCAGTGGATGGTACGTGCATTATGATTCAACTGAATTTACACTGCGGGATAGCTACCCTTCTTGGAACAGTTTTCTTCTTGCAGTCCTTTGAGCTCCAATGTCTATCAGTGTCCAAAGTGGAGACCTTAGTTTGACCCCCTTCAAGTTACCACTGTGATGCAAAAATACATGCTCCTTCTCAGTAACAATATATTTGGTAGAGCTGCAGTTGATGGTTATGGAGCAGCAGGTCACAGTGTCACTGTCTCCCATTGCCAGATATTATCCATAATGTCTTGATAGATTGAGATAATAAACATAACTATTAATAAAGGCTTCTGCCATGGTGTCCTCTCACAACCATAATCAGCCTCCAGAAGTTTTCTGCCTCAAAGCACCCAGCTATTGATCTGAAAAAGATTCAAGCATATTGCAAATTCTGCCACTTCTCTCCTTTCACTTACTATGACTTCAGTATGATGCATGATTGACTGGTTTTGAGGGTCCTTCCTCCTCTGCCCCCACAGCCCAGCCTGAGGCCAGGCTTTCCTGTAGACCACCTCTTCAACCAGGCTGTTTGTGCTAGTGGTCTGCAAGGTCATATAGCCATCACATTTCTGCTGATCTGGCACTTTTAGACGGGAGCTGTCCAATTTCTTTAAAGCCTTTTTACTTTTACTTTCTTTCCTAGTGGTAACATTTCTACACTTGCATCCAGGTGACTGGTCTTGTTAAGTAAATTGTACTTAAGAAGCTCAGGGCAAGTGTACAGAATACTCGGGAATGAAATGACTACGAATTGTATGTGCTTTTGGTGATAAATTATTACCTCTCAGGTTTTATATTTGTAACAAAGGCATATGTTTTCTAGAATAATCAACTACATACACTTTGTCCACTCGAGATTTTATAGAGCATCTAAAATATTTGTCTACAAAGTTTACATGTTTGTCCATTGTGTACTAGAAACAAGAATGCTTTAGTAATACTATTCAAGTGAGAAAATAAGAGGAGAAATATGAAGATAGTTAAAAAAGGTAGTGTAGATTTGGAAAAAATCAAACAAAAATAGCAGTGCAGTTTAATTGTAGCAGAATAGGCCAACAACCAGTCAGTTTTAAAATTAAAATTGTTCATGACTAATACTCTTAATAATATGAAGTGTAAGTATGGCTTTCTTGTTGACAGATAAAATAAAATCAAGTGAAGAATTGGACAAAGAAGAAAATGTGGAAGAAGTTGACCTGACCTTTGAGGAGGAGGAAGTTGACCTGACTGAAGATGCACTGGACAAAAATGCTGTTGTAGAGGAGCTTGACTGGCGGGACATTTGTGAACCAAGACTTATTTTTCCATAGCATTAATGTATCCTACATGTATATATAGGTCTTATTATTTCACATGGTCCACTGAGTATGGTAGATGTTAGTTCAATAGTACTGTATTTGCATTACTGACATATGTATTGCTATGAAGTTAGTCACAACATCAAAGTAATATTTTTCAGATTTTTTAAATTGTGAAAGTAGTGTGTGATATTCAGCATTTTAATCCATTCAAATTATTTTAGTAAAAGCTTCATGTAATACTATGTCTGGATTTGCAAGTCAGTAGTAGTAGTACTACTTTTTAAGAGAAATAAATGCTTTGTAAATGCTAATACATCTTATACACTATATGTTGAATATCAAAGATAATGTAATGTATTCTTGTCACCCAGTGCCCACAATCTTAAATCATCAGGCTCTTAATTTTATCTAGGCAATATGAACTCTCTTTCAAGTGCTGTTATCTGATTTTAAGTTAATTGACATCATATTACAGTAGCTATCTTAACATTCATCACTACCATCATTAATGTTATTGCTTCTAAAGTTCTCACTCTCACTTCATCTATTATAGTCATCAATCAAGTCATAATTACCTTTCATTATTATGCTGTCACCTTTAGATTACCCAGAATATTTTGCATGAACTTTATATTTTATTACCTGTGGTTATATGCACAATCTTTTATCTATTTATGTATCTAGGTTATACAGTTGTTTAATTTTATTTTGTGATTGACAAAACATTCAGTTGCCTTTTATTATAATATGATCAATATCTGGTGGGTTAATTTAAATGGGTGCTTTTTAGCTCTTTGATAATCTCACTAATATGTAGTGGTTAGAAAAGCCGAGCTTCAATTATATTTTTCTGTATTACAGTAAATGACAGGTAAAAAGATTAGAGCAAAGTATTGAAAATAATAATAAATGATAGATGTGAAAACATACTTATTTAAATAAAAGCCCCTTCTTAATTAGGAAGGTATTTAACTATTCTAAGGTATCTGAATGTTAGGTAAACATTGCTTCTGTTTCAAATTATCATAATCAGGAGGAAGTGCTAAATCTGTAGGGGTCATACAGTGCATTCTGTTTTGAAGCTTTAATAACTAGCGAGTGAACAAATGTTAATAAATTGTTTTAAGTACTCGCTTGTTTTGTTTAGAATTGGATAAATTTAGATTTAGAAAGGACATAGGCAAGTACTGGTTTTCGAACATTACTATTATTATTATAATCAAATAGAAGCGCTAAACCACAGGGGTTATACAGCGCTGCAGGTTATGGTTTTCGAACAGAGTTGTAGATGCGTGGAACAATCTTCCGAGTAGGGTGATAGAGGCTAGGACCTTGGGTGGCTTTAAAAAGAGATTGGACAAATATACGAGTGGGAGGGGCTGGGTTTGATTAGTGTCGTGAGTACGGGAGAAAATTCTTAGGTAGTGGTGGTTTTGATAAGGACCTGCCTTGTATGGGCCAGTAGGCCTTCTGCAGTGTTCCTCCATTCATATGTTGAGCTATTTATGCAGCTGTATGATCCTGGTTCAACAAAGCTTAATTAATTTTTGGAGTCTTTAGATTTCATAATACAGAGTGGGAAATGCAAAATGTCATTAGTGTCATTATTCAAGTTATTTTATAAAAAGCATACTCCTGCATTTATGAATTAACAAGCCTTTGAAGGAGGTCTCTTACTGGGGCAAAGGGAAAGGGACTCTGATCTGAGAAATTGGATGTCGTGTCCCCTTCCTCGGACAATTTAAATACCTCCCAACTAGGGGTGTACCAAGTATTAGTATTGTTTGGTATCTGTCTTAAACTGAGTATCTACTAATTTTGATGGTATCAGTATTGTAAAAAAAAATTTATATCCCATCCCTACTACTAACCTCCCCTTCTCTCTCCATTAGTGAGGAAATTTCCACCTTAAGTAAAGTTCAGCTTCTAGCTAGAGAGAGAGAGACAGACCATTGTCAGCCCTAATGTAGTTTCCATTAGTAAGTGTTGCAGTGGTCATGCTATTCCACTTGAAACTGGATCATAGGGTGTCAGGTGGCCATTTAGCAAGGCCTCTGATGGCTGAAGTATTACTGGAGGTTGTTCACAGATCCAGGAGTGGAAGGGTAAGATATGGTAAGAGGTAGTTTTCGGGAAACAGCAGCAGCATTACTTGCAGCAGAGGTAACAGGGTGGGTTAAGTCTCGGAGCCACTTTCCATTTTTTTGCCTTATAAATAAGGAATCTGTTAGTTCTCTTGGATACCAGGCAAATGCAACACCTTCCACTAACCCCTGTATGAGCATGGACCCCCCTCCCCCTCAAAATCTGGAATTGCTTTTGGGTAATCCCTTGCCACCCAAACTCAGTACTAGCATTCTGCCTACACCCATTGGATTACCTTGACAACTAAGACTTGCATAGCACACGCTACCTCAAATGCACACTTAGACAAGTACAACCTGGTGTCTCCACCAGTAACAGAATTCTTCCAAACATGAAAATGAACAAGTTTTTTCCAGTGCAAACACCAAATCCCAAAGCATATCTGAATGACTACATACTTTCACAAAAGCTTATGATATACATCAACTAACACCTCTACTTAACCCTCTAAAAGGTGGGATATGTATCATCGAGGTAATGTTGGTTAGGCCTATAAACCAATGCTTCTGAACACCACTGACAGGACCTGACTTCACTGACACTCCACCCTGAATTCATGCCAAGAACTGTTGTCATTCCTTACACGGTCATACAATATGCCTTCACAGTGCTTTGGACACCAAAAATATTAGAATTAAAACACTTCAATCACAATAGACTGTTTTCAAATGTTCAAGTGAGTGTGCACTCTCATTGCATTATACTGACTACTAAATGGACTTTGCATGCTTACCTGTCTACCATAAATGCCACTACCTCTGGG
Organism: Cherax destructor; assembly: GCA_009830355.1. Lineage (NCBI taxonomy): Eukaryota > Metazoa > Arthropoda > Malacostraca > Decapoda > Parastacidae > Cherax > Cherax destructor. The sequence continues at coordinate 77,962 of WNWK01004413.1, read as the reverse complement.
ATACACATTTGACCCTGCTCCTGCCCTTACCATAGCCAGTGAAAAAAATAAACTTTATTGAGGCATTTAAAACAATTGGGCATCACTGTTTCCCAAGGACTACATTTACCCCCTCTTTTCTACAGTCAACGCCTGAGTGGGAGACTGCCTCACAGAATTTTGCATATTGTATTATGGACCATATGACTCCTTAACATCTCGGAAACATGCATCAACAATATCTGTATGCAAATCTACTGTAGCTAGGCCTGATAAACATGTTTATATGCACTTCTCTTCCTCTTACACGTTTTCAGATGGGTATGGTCTGAAGGTGTACATGAATGGTATACAATACCGACAAGATGAAGAATTAAGACACGTGCAACATCTGAGTATCTATTTGTAGACGTTTTGCCAACAAGTGGCTTTATCAATACAAGGACATAATGTGAAGAATGTAGCGCTATATACAGAAGTAATCAGTCCCTCAGCCTTGGAGTTGAAGATCACCATACTCCAAGGCTGAGGGATTGATTGCCTCATCTTTTATATATAATAATACATTCTTCACAGTAGTCCTTGTATTGATAAAGACACTGGTTGGTGAAACGTCTAAAAGTATATACCCAGATGTTGCACACGTGTCTAATTCTTCGAGGTCTGAAGGTGTTGTGTCCCTATAGTGAAAAAATGCAATACTGTACTCCTACCATTATGTAAACCAGGTACCTCTGGACATGATCGCTCTCATTATAGACCCATTACACTCCTCACTTAACAACCAGTCGGTATTGTATGCTGTACAAGAACTTTGGCCGTGAAAACTTTCTAATGTGCTTAATTTAGACAAAGTAGAAGATATTGAAGAATTAGTGGAATATGTCGAGGGAGAGCTAACAAAGATCTAATAGAGTAGGAAGCACAACAGCACTTGGAAGAAGAAAGAATGGAATTTTATGTTCTCTTTGATAAATGGGACAATCAAAGGATGTTTGACTGTCAAAAAACAATAATTCTTGCAGAGGCATTCCCATGAAATGACCATGTTTAGGCACCATGTGTCCAATAGCTACATACTTAAGCGAGTTGCATTTTCCACAACAAATGATGGAAGGTGGTCTACCAGAAACTTGTCTGCAATTTGACTAAAAACACAGTAAAGTACTGGAAAATACAATGCACACCTCCTTTAGTTTAATATTTAATAACATTCAAGAAATTTAGTAATTCCTACAACTAAGTTTTATTTTATTTGTGCAACTGAACTATGTAGGTCTGCTTTGGGATCTACACAGTCCATCAACATTCCAAACCTTCCTTTATATAGGATACACCAGCATTGAAATTTTAAAGCCAATGAAAATGACCATGGAAACTACCATAAAATTACAAAAATGTGTTCTACCTACACAGCTCACTAACAATATGAACCTTCCTCACTGGTGTTGCAATGAAACCACTCATAAGAGGAATTCTTGAGTTATTGCATGGAGATCTTGGAGAAAGAAAATTAATTATTATTATTATAATTCTGACAACTAGAAGTATCATTTTTCAGGGTACTCCTAATAATCTCTCAGTGACAAGGCTATGCAAGTAGATTTCAACTTTTTCCCTCTCCAGTTAATGAAAAAATCTTCATGCAGTTGCCAAAGGAAAAATGTGACTGCATTTGAGTACTGCTACCTAACCTTTCATCAAGTAGTATGATATATCATCGGTACATACCTTGTCAGGTTGTTAGCAAGGAGTGATGTCATCACTAAATGCCTGGTCAGGTTAGTGCAGATCTGTCATCAGTACTTTACTGGTCAGCATGAATGACTGGGACCACCAGTGAAATGCATTTGGTAGTCTGGGAAAGGAAACTTACAAACTGAGGTGAGAAGAAATATAGTTCATCAATCTGATAAATAGGATGAGGTGTAACCTTTCCAGAGGGAAGAAAGAAGCTGCAAAAGTTAGATACATGTACTCTATTACAATTGAAAATAAAAATGAAGTTGGTTAATTAAACATCTGGTTCTTAGTCTAGTAACTTTTATTGATACTTAAGCATTGCCTAATTCCTTTTAAATGGATATTTTAACTTTTAAACAGTAATCTGCATTTGAAAGCTAAGAGGCAATGAAAAGTTTCTGTAACGAAACTTATTATGATTGCAAATATTTTTAACATATAAAAAGAAATAAATTCCTGAATGCCCAATACATGACAAAACAGGAAATTAATCACAAATTTTAAGCCACTAGCTGAAGAATGAGGTCCTGTCAAGTCAACCTATGCTGTACGCAGAATAATGTGTACCCCAGAGTCTGTGTCTACTATCTGACTCAGCTCCCCAACTTTAAGAGCAAATGCAGCATCCTCGAAAGGTTTCTGCATTGCACCTCTACCAAACAGCCCAAGATCTCCACCTCGCTTAGCTGAGCTGCAATCCGATACCTGAAAAAAATAAATGTTCAGATTAAGGGGAGGCATAACCAGCTTCTGACGCGCGTGGCTCACGAGCGAAAAAATAAAAATATGAAAATTGAGTTATTGGTATAAAAAAATAACTCTCTGGCAACACAATGATACAAGAATCAATGTAATACGACATTTCTACAAGGAATTACAGCCATTTATATCATATATGGTGACATCGGCACTAGCAACATGACTGCTTGCATCCCGTAATTTTTTTTTGTTGCTATTCCTTGTATTATTCATTCTAATGGTATAATTGACTATTTGGCATCATATGAGTGTGGGCGGAGTTTATACGTAGACTACCAGCCAATCAGGAACTGCTGGGAACATTCCCGCTCTGGAGACTCCCGGGAGTCAGGAGAAATTTTTTATTACGCTAATATCATCAGAATTAATCTAATATGACTTAATAAACACTAATTATGACAAATAAACATGACATTTACACTAGAACTAATAAAATAGGCCATAATATGGCGACTATTTCGAGGTTATCGAAATAAAATTATTTCCCTTCCGTCTTATATCGTCCTCTATGACATTTAGTAAGAGAAAATGGTGTTTTGGAGAGGATAACAACACTAGATCACCAGTAAACACTAAAACAGCCGCGATTTTTGCGGAAAAACAAAATTTCCGAGACCGGAGACATTTCAAGCGTTATCTCGGATGTAAGTTATTGACCTATTTGATGAACTACACCATTTATTATTGAAGTAAATACAATAATATTGACAGGAATCATAAAACAATGATAATTATACAATGTGGTGAAAGGATTTGTGTGGGAGTAAAGGGCAAAATATTTTGCAAATAATAAAAAAAGAGGAACTTATTTTTTTGTAGAATAACTAAAGATAATTATACTATTACCTTTCGTGAGAAAATCACACTACCATTTAGGCAAGGGTAATTTTCAAATGGAATTTTCAGTAAATATTTTTTTTCTGTTGTTTTTAGGGCTATCTTATTGAAACTTATAGAGAATAATGTTCATGAACACGTCTTCACGTGGAAAAAAAAAATGAAAGAAATCGGACAGAAAAAAAACAAAAGGCCAAATTGGTTACGCCATTCTTCCTTGTGAATAAAATTTCATGTAGCCATAGGTATTAGGGTTATGAGGAATAGCATAAATAAATGTAAGCTCAACATGAATCCTTGATATTTAACCCTTTCAGTGTTGGTCCCATTAAATAACGGCTTTGAAGCCAGTGTGGGTCCCATAGTAAAACGCCATAAGCTCAGCTCACACAGATCAGCTGTGAGCAGTAAATTTGTGCCTAGATATGTCAGGATTTGTATTTTATATGGTGCAGTAAGTGTGCACCATATAAAATACAAATCCTGCAGCATGCAGTGCATGAGAAAAAACTGCAATCACGTTTTTGCTTTATAAAAGCAACTTTGCAGTGTATTTTCATATGGTTTTTATAGTTGTATTCTTGGTTTCTTCATCTCCTTTGATAGAATGGAAGATATATTACAGAAATAAAGATGATTTTGTTTTGGTTTCAGGAATGAAAATAGCATGAAATTGAGCTCAAAGTAGCAGAAATGCTTGATTTTTGCCAATATTGCAGAGTACACAAATAACGTCACTTGTCCAATATGCGTCCAACTAACCAGTCTAATACCCTGCTCACACTCAAACAGTTAGTCAGAATTTTTATTCACAAAATATAGAAGATTTACTGTTAAGCAGACTACTTATACAATTATTACAATAATGCAGTAGTCTGCTTAACAATAAATCTTCTATTTTTTGTGAATAAAAATTCTGACGAACTGTTCAAGTGTGAGCAGGGTAATATTTTGTGAAGGGATTCAGAGAAACTGGTTAGCCTGACTTGAGTTTTGGAAATGAGAAGGACAATGCCTGCACTTTAAAGGAGAGGTTTGGGATATTGGCAGTTTGGAGGGACATCTAAACTGTCGTATCTCAGCACCTCTTGAAAGACTGATTCTGTATGAGTGATAGTGTGTGTGTTGAATGATGAGTTTTTTTTTCTTTTTGGGTCACCCTGCCACCGTGGGAAACAGCTGATGTGTTAAAAAAAATCAAAATGGAAATCAAATGTAATATAAGAGGGACCTGGAGACATGACTAAGGAACAGAGGAAAAGTTTTTTAGTGCCAGTAATGTTTTCATTGTTTATTCTGGACCCTATTTTTAAATTGGCAATTTTTGAACTGTGTGAAATTAGCCAAATTACCAATTTCTGATCACTTTATGGGGTAGTTGAAATAGGTAAATGGAGTTTCTTGTGTTCAATTGATAGAATACAAGGAATACTAGCAAAATAGTTACGAATTTGGTTGACTGGAATAATACAATTGGCCGAAAATAGGGCGCAAAGTGGGCAAAAATCGCCAATGTGTAAATGTCGCTGAGACCTCTTAAAAGTGTAATTCCTTAAGTTTTCCATCAAATTTTGTACTTTTGGAAAATTATTCTCTCTCATTTCATAAGATTAAATAATTTTTTTTTTAAATTCTTTAACCCTGAGAGCAAGGTAGAGATCAGGGGTCTCAACCCTGAAAGGGTTAAAGAAACTTTGCTAGTAACTGTAGCACAGGGATCTTCGTTTTGTGCTGCATTTCCAATTTATTAATCATAATATACTGTAATTAATTATTAAACAGTAGCATCTGGGCCTTTGGTGCTTTGAAAAAACAAAAACAAATTGTTTAATAAGGGTTTAAAAAAATCTGACATTTTGTGCTACTTTTATTATCAACTTTATGCTAGCTTATCAAATAATTTTAAAGTTTATCAAGTCACAATGCATAATCCATATATAGAATTTGTTCCAAATCAAAGGCCAAAAGTCAGAGAAATTATCAAAATTCTCCAGATAATATTGAAGGAGAAAGAACAATTAAAAGATATCATTTACAAACTGAACCACCTTTCTTGAGGTACCTTGATGCCATTGAAGGGCTCTTGATTGAAGGAATTGGAGCTATCACCTTTATCCTTAGAACCTGACTGCCTCTACCCCCCCCACCCCCCAAGATGCTAAATGACTCCTATGGGCTTACCTCTTCCCTGTCAAGAAATCATGGCTATAATGACATTCCAGTATCACTTAGAATTCTGAAAACTACTGTTGTATTTTGTATGCAGAGCAACTTCAGTACTCTGGGAGCAGAGAACAATGCTGGCCTAACAAACTGACTTGTTAAAAGCTTCATACAACTCCACAACTTCTGAAGTAACTGTAGGCAAAAGGTTCTTGCTCATGTTCATTACAATGTCAGCTGGCAATGGACAATGCTCATTGACTGGGGTCAAGAATTTAATATTCTTAGCAACAAGACTTCTGCAGAATTTGAGATCCTTTACAGTGTAGGGAGTGTGTTCACCATGTAACAAAGTAAATCATGAACGTGAAGTTAAGAAACGTCACACTTAAGATTGTCGAGTTCATCACATGATTATTAACACATGTTCGTGCTGCGGATATCCCATGTGGCTGACAAATCAACTGACATTTTATCACACGAGTACAAAACCTCAATACAACATTCAGATCATTTCTTACCCTGCTAGCCAGTTCAGCAAAGGATGACTGTCCTGATGTAATTTCTTGACGATAATCTGCAAAAATAAAAAAAGTTAATTTTCTTTTATTATGGGATGTACTAATAATCCTAAAATTCAAAAGGTGGAATATATAATTATGTATTTTTAGCTATAATAACTGCTGAGATAAATTTAAAAATTATCTAAACTCTAAACATGTTTACATGAAACACCTAATATTAATGGCCATAATATTGAAAATTAAAGCTACTGATAAAATCTGAGTATTCCTCTTGTTGCTGCATAATAGAAAGATTTTATATTATATTATATATTAACACACTGGCCGTTTCCCACTAAGGCAGGGTGGCCCAAAAAAGAAAAACTTTCATCATTCACTCCATCAATATCTTGCCAGAGGCATGCTTACACTACAGTTATAAAACTGCAACATTAACACCCCTCCTTCAGAGTGCCGGCACTGTACTTCCCATCTCCAGGAATCAAGTCCGGCCTGCCGGTTTCCCTGAATCTCTTCATAAATGTTACCTTGCCTACACTCCAACAGCACGTCAAGTCCTAAAAACCATTTGTCTCCATTCGCTCCTAACACGCTCACGCACGCTTGCTAGAAGTCCAAGCCCCTCGCACACAAAACCTCCTTTACCCCCCTCCCTCCAACCTTTTCTTGGCCGACCCCTACCCCGCCTTCCCTCCACTACAGATTTATACACTCTCGAAGTCATTCTATTTTGCTCCATCCTTTCTATACATGTACAGTGGTACCTCGAGTTACGATATTTTTTCGTTCGAGAATGCTGTTCAAGTGCCATTACCAAACGAATTTATCCCCATAAGGAATAATGTAAAATAGACTAGTCCTTTTACACCCCCAAAAATATACTTACAAAAGCATTTAAAAAAATAAACTTACATAAAAGGGCGATTTTGGGGACCATCGTAACTCGAGGTACCACTGTATGTCCAAACCATCTCAACAACCCCTCCTCCGCTCTCTGGATAATAGTTTTGGTAATCCCACACCTCCTCCTAATCTCCAAACTACGGATTCTCTGCATTATATTCACACCACACATTGCCCTCAGACACGACATCTCCACTGCCTCCAGCCTTCTCCTTGTTGCAACATTCACAACCTATGTCTCACACCCATACAAGAGTGTTGGTATAACTATACTCTCATACATTCCCCTCTTTGCTTTCATGGATAAAGTTCTGTCTCCACAAGCTCCTCAGTGCACCACTCGCCTTTTTCCCCTCGTTAATTCTATGATTCACCTCATCCTTCATATACCCATCTGCTGACACATCCACTCCCAAATATCTGAACACATTCACCTCCTCCATACTCTCTCCCTCCAATCTGATATCCAATCTTCCATTATCTAATTTTTTTGTTATCCTCATCACCTTACTCTTTCCTATACAGTGGACCCCTGCCTAACGAGCACCCCGGAAATCGTACAACAAATTTATTGTGAATGTTTGAAAGAGCGTGCTGGGTAATGTTCTCTCAATGGTAAACAACGCTTCACTGGCGTCCTGCGCAGGCGCAGGGCAGGCGCGGAGCAGGCGGACAGGTCTTGTACGTTACACGAGTCCATTTTTGCTACACGATAGTGAAAAAAGCTTACGCTACACAATTTTTTCGTTATATGATCCTTACGTTAGTCGAGGGTCCACTGTATATCTGAAATACGAAAGGGAGGCACTGGTTAATGAAATTGAAAATATCGAACTTAAGCTGAAGGAATCTTACAGGAGACAAGAATTGCAGAACTAAAAGCCAAACGGAAATTGAAAAAAAACAAAATATTATCTTATCCCAAATCTAAGGAATAAAACAACATCCAGCATTGGGCCCCTGCTTAGGCAAGATGGGACATACACAGATGACAGCCAAGAAATGAGTGAGATACTAAAGTCCCAATACGACTCAGTGTTCAGCGAGCCGCTGCCAAGACTAAGGGTCGACAATCCAAATTAATCCTTTATGAACGAGACCAAAAATACACTTACAAAAGCTCTTACAAAAATACATTTACATAATTGTTTGAGTTTGGAGGTGAACGAAAACCGAGGGTCCACTGTACTTGGAATATCCTAGAGGGATTAGTACCAAACTTGCACACGAAAATCACTCCCTTTTGAAAGCAAAAGACTCGGCAGGAGATGCAACATTCCCCCAATGAAAAGCAGGGGCGCCACGAGTACACAGAGACAACACAATAAGTGTCTGGGGCCCAAGATTGTTCAACTGCCTCCCAGCATACATAAGGGGGATTAGCAATAGACCCCTGGCTATCTTCAAGAAGGCACTGGACAGGCACCTAAAGTCAGTACCTGACCAACCGGGCTGTGGTACATACGTCAGTTTGCGTGCGGCCAGCAGTAACAGCCTGGTTGATCAGACCCTGATCCACCACAAGGCCTGGTCTCAGACTGAGCCGAGGGGGCGTTGACCCCCGAAACTCTCTCCAGGTAAACTCTAGGTAGGCAAGCACTATTGTTCAGCCATATGAGTGTGGAATGGAAGTGCATCAAATATATATTTTGAGCTCTGGCTTTTCTCATCATGAACACGCAAGATGACGACTAAATCTTACAAACTTCTACTTACATAATGATTACACTAATCCTTACTTTCCTGTGTCTTCATTAATACTGTAGTGCTTATTCCTGTATTGTTTTCTTTGCAATTTAGGTCTGGTCTAATACTGAGCTCCAGGGGCAACAATCCCCTGGAGCTCAGTATTAGACCAGACAGTGTGAACACTATCACCTGCCATGGGCCACCAGACTGCTCACTACTATCTCCCAATCAAAATTCCATCACATTTCCACACAAATTATGACATGTAGCATGCTGACCTACATAAGGTGGATGTTGCATGTGCAGTACACAAAATTATTTGCCAAGTGTTATTTAAAAAAAGTAATTATTTGTAGATAAATTCTGGGTCAAATATTTTCCTTCTGGAACTTTTGTTTACTCCCAAAGAATTTAAAATACCCCAATGATCACTGCCCTAATAATGGTCCAAGATCTTGGAATGTATCCCCATTGTTCTATTACGTATGTTTGTGCTACCATGAATAAAATCTACATTCACTAAGTTTCCTTTACTACCTTAATTCACAAGTACTACAGTTGTACCTTGGGTTACGAGCTTAATTCGTTCCAGAAGGCTGTTCAAGTGCTTATACCGAACGAATTTGTTCCCATAAGGAATAATGTAAATTAGATTAATCCATTTCAGACCCCCAAAAATACACTTACAAAAGCACTTACAAAAATACACTTACATAATTGTTCGAGTTGGAAGCTGTTCGTATGCCAAGGTACCACTGTATATTGAGGCATACTGTACATATGTAAATAGGGGCATTGCAAGAGAACAATTCCTACAGGCATAGGCAAGTGTCCATACGAGTTTTTTCTTATTTAAACAACCGTTTCCCACCAAGGTAGGGTGACCCAAAAGAAGACAACCTATTTACCATCATTCATTCAATTGCTGTCTTGCCAGAAGTGTGCTGACGTCAGAATTCAGATCACCCTCAGACTGCAACATCCCCACCTTTCCTCCATAGTGCAGTTACTGCCCTTCCCACCTTCAGACATAAATCTAGGTAATCGATTTTCCTGAACTCCTTCATAAAAGTTACCTTGTTCTCACTCCAATAGTATGTCCATTAAAAACTGTTAATCTCCATTCACTCCTATCTAACACATTCACACAAGCCCCTAAAACTTAAGCCTCCTTTACCTCCAACTGTTCTTGGGATGACCCATAAACCTCCTACTTTTCACTCCAGATTTATACATCCTTTATCATACTATCCCTCTCCCTCCTCTCTACATGCCCAAACCACCTCAACAACCCCTCCTCACCCATTTAATTATACACTTGATGACCCCGCATTGCCTATTAATTTCTACACTCTGAATTATCAGCGTATTCACACCACACATTGCTCTCGAACATGAGATCTTTACTGCCTTTAGCCTCCTTGCTGCAGTGTTCAAAACCTGTCTTGCACCCATATTAAGTGATGGCAGCAATATATGCTGTACTGTAAACCACAGATGTAATTTGTGCAAAAGTAGAGAAAATTATGAAGCTCTAAATACCTTCTGGCTCTGACATACAGTGGACCCCCGGCTAACGATCAAAATTCATTGCAGAAGCTTGCTCAAGTGCCATTACCAAACGAATTTACTTCCTTAAGAAATAATGTCACGTAGGTTAGTCTATTTCAGACCCCCAAAAATACACTTCCACAAGCACTTACAATATTATACTTACATAATTGTACGATTTCCGGGGTGATCATTAGCTGGGGGTCCACTGTATATGGTTCAGCAGGATTAAACTTATGTGCTGGTAATACAGTATATACCTAAATTTTATTAAATGCTTTCTTAGAAAAAAAAAAGAATAAAATAATAGAAATCAAATAAGCATTACCTTCTAAAAGATTTATTGCTTCCTCCTTTGATATAGTAATATTTTCTTGGCGCCATGAAGAAGGTCTGCGTGAGCCTGCATGCTTAACCAATAAATGGGAGCACTGCACATGTTCAGGACCACCACTGCTGCTGCCTCCTACTGGCTTGGCTGGCTCAGTTGGTGCATCCCACTGGCTTTCTTTGGTATACACATTCAGGTAGTAGGTCTGGCCTGTAATATTTTTGTTAAGACTTAGTTGTTGGAGTCATGAGTATCCTTCAAGGTGGTGTTTTGATACAGGTAGAGTTATTGATTGTAGAAACTGGAACTAGCCTACCCCTCCTCAGATAAAACCTTATTACCTTCCATACCAAAGACACTGTATGACCCTTACAGGTTTGGTGCTTCCCCATTAATACAATATATATATACCTGCATGTACTGTATGTACATCATAATGAGCTCCAATGGAAACAGTGTTTGACTAATAGGTTATATTAGGTTCATTTCTATAAAAGTTAACATACATGACCAATGTAAAAATTTAATTTTGTATTGAACCTGAATAAAAACTTTCTGGTAGGAGCAGCAAAATAATTTCTTTATGTGATCACATAACAGGTATATATGAAATGCCCTGTTACTGCCACATGCTTCCTGTACTTAATGTTACATTATGGAAGTGATAAATTCACATGAGTCATACAGTGCCTAGGGAATGAGGAATGTTAGGCAATCAGGTTTGATTCAAGTGAATTGCAACTACAATTCCCCTAAATCAAGATCCCTTCATTGGCATCAAGGAACCAAAGAGTCCTGGGCTAATGCTTACAACCACTATCCTGTGGAAGTCGAGCATTAGTTTAAATTTTACAATGCTGTACATAAAATCTATGTACACCATGGGAGATAAGCAAAAATAACACATTTATATTGGTTGCACAGTATGTCTGAGCCAATCAATGCTTAATATTAATTGCTGTGCACCTGACCAAATGTAAATAAAGGCATGTCAGTACCATGGTGGAGTAAGATTAAGCGAAATAGATGGAGAGGGTCGTCTTATTGATTAATATGTTCACGTTAAAAGAAGTTAAAGGATAAGAAAAGCTAAACTAGATTATGAAATTAAAATTGAAAAGGAATCAAAGACAAATCCAAAAAGTTTTTTCAAATTATGTATACAGAACAAATATTAGAGAAAAGTTAGGTCCACTTGAAACAAAATTTGGATGGTTTACTGACAAAGAAACAGAAATGTGCTAGATTTTTAACATTTCCTTTCAGTTTCACATAAGAAAACAAACACTATCCTGGTAATCAATTATAATGGACCTGAGAAAAATAAACACTATCAGTCACTAATGATATGATTACACTGGCCAACAAAGTTTTAGTTCATGTTTAAAAATATGTTTCTAACTAAATTTGGGGTGCTGAATTCAAATCTGAATTTGGTATTGCCCCAACAGTTTCTGTGAAACAGAATCCCAGTGAAAGATTTCATCAAGACAATCATAGAAACAAGATATCTGAGAAAACCTGATCATCAGTTTGATGGCCCATTACTGCTGGAGACTAGTGTAGAAGAGTGATACTGATCACAATAAAAAAAAAAAAAAGCCTGAAAACTAGTTTTGTACAACTGTATGGAAATTTTTTTATTTTTATGTATACGTACATACATAAATTTACAAAGAAAGAATAGTTTTTGTCATTGCTTGCACCACACTATCTATGCATATTGTAATACCTATGATTATTAGGTAAGATATTAATATCAGGAAGCCTCTAACTAATCTTTTCAAAGCAGAGTTGCATAGGGCATCATGCCAAATATGTATGTGGAAGATGGCAAATGTGATTCCCATCTACAAAACAAGTGGCAAGTCCCATCCATCAAATTTCCACCCACACAGCCAAGTATCAATAGTGAGAAAATTATTAGAATCCATAATAGAAGATATAATTAGAAGCCACCTTGATAAGCAAAACCTGATTAATGAATCTCGACACGGATTCACAAGAGGCCGATCATGCCTAACAAATCTACTGACTTTCTAAAGCAGTGGACCATGGCAAAGAGTATGATGATGACTACTTGGATTTCAGTAAGGCTTTTGATAAGAGTCCTACACAAAAGACTTAATGTCATATTATTGACAGTGTCATTGAGGGACTGTCTGTCTTATTTCCATTGGGGTCCTCACTCTTGTTCCCCGGGATGCAACCCACACCAGTCTATTAACACACAGGTACCTACTTGCTTGCTAGGTGAATGGGACAGCAGGTGTAAGGAAACACGCCCAATGTTTCCACCCTTACCGGGGATTGAACCATGGACACTCAGCGTGTGAAGCGAGTGTGTTGCCTACCAGGCCACGGGCCACCGTAAAATAGGCAACAGAGTGCATAACCAGGATAAAATCAGAATGGGGACCAGCCATAAGCAGTGCTCCAAAAGGATCAGTTTTACACTCCCTGTTATTTGTAATTTACATAAATAACCTTGAGGGAATAAATAACATGAGTAAATTCACTGACCCAAAAACAGGCCAAATAATAGATTCAGTGGAAGATACCACCAAACTTAAGGAAGACTCAAACAAGTTAATCTCATGGTCCAAAACATGGCAGATGCAGTTCAATGAACAGTAGATAAATGTAGTCCAAGTAATATGGAATGAAATAACCCTGGCACTTAATAACTAAATAATATAAACTTTATTATACAGAATGTGAGAATGACTTGGTATTTATGGTAAGCAGATATATGAAGCCAAGATAAGCTAATCCACTGTATGCATATAAGGATATATTTAGATCACTGAACCTACACTCTTGAAAGACAAAGAATGAGGGGAGATAAAATTGAAGTACAGTGGACCCTCGGTTTTCGTTGAAAATTCATTCCAGAATGCTGTTTGAGTGCCATTACCGAACAAATTTGTTCCCATAAGGACAAATGTAAATTAGATTAGTCGTTTCAGAACCCCAAAAATACACTTACAAAAGCTCTTACAAAAATACATTTACATAATTGTTCGAGTTTGGAGGTGAACGAAAACCGAGGGTCCACTGTATACAACTGGAAGACGGGCATAAATAAAACGTTATAAAGAGGGTACTCAGGATATCAAACCAAGAAAGAACTTGAAATATTTTTTTTTTTAACACAGGCCGTTTCCCACCAAGGCAAGATGGCCCGACAAATAAAAACTTTCATCATCACTCACTCCATCACTGTCTTGCCAGAGGCATGCTTACACTATAGCTACAAAACTGCAACATTAACACCCCTCCTTCAGAGTGCCGGCACTGTACTTCCCATCTCCAGGAATCGAGTCCGGCCTGCCGGTTTCCCTGAAACCCTTCATAAATGTTACCTTGTTTACACTCCAACAGCATGTCAAGTAAGCAAGGTAACATTTATGAAGGATTTCAGGGAAACCGGCAGGCCGGACTTAATTCCTGGAGATGGGAAGTACAGTGCCGGCACTCTGAAGGAGGGGTGTTAATGTTGCAGTTTTGTAGCTATAGTGTAAGCATGCCTCTGGCAAGACAGTGATGGAGTGAGTGATGATGAAAGTTTTTATTTGTCGGGCCATCTTGCCTTGGTGGGAAACGGCCTGTGTGTCTTTCAAGAGTGTAGGTCTTGAAAGACACCCCTCTTTCAGAGTGCCGGCACTCTGAAAGAGGGGTGTTAATGTAGATTAAAATTCTACGAGTCTAGATTTAACAAGGATACAGGGACGTTCCCTATATCCCTACTGAATTAAAAATAGTTACTGATGGGTGGAAAAGTGGAAAAACCTGCCAAGTAGAGTAGTTTTAAAAATAGGTTAGGCAAACATGAGTGAGAAGGGTTGGATTTGAGTGTGATGTGCATAGTGTGTTGGTGGGGTTATTGAAACTAAAATCCTGTGCCATAATACTGAAATTTAGATTAGTATCTGCATTTGTATTTGACCAACACTAATGACTTTCACAAAGGCTAAAGGCTGTTGTATAACAAACTCCTAGCAAATTATTCTTGCAAAAATTCCACTATGTACCTGGAGTTTACCTGGAGAGAGTTCCGGGGGTTAACACCCCCGCGGCCCGGTCTGTGACCAGGCCTCATGGTGGATCAGGGCCTGATCAACCAGGCTGTTACTGCTGGCCGCACGCAGTCCAACGTGCGAACCACAGCCTGGCTGGTCAGGTACCGACTTTAGGAGCCTGTCCAGTGCCTGCTTGAAGACAGCCAGGGGTCTATTGGTAATCCCCCTTATGTATGCTGGGAGGCAGTTGAACAGTCTTGGGCCCCTGACACTTATTGTGTTGTCTCTCAACGTGCTAGTGGCACCCCTGCTTTTCATTGGGGGGATGTTGCATCGTCTGCCGAGTCTTTTGCTTTCGTAGGGAGTGACTCTCGTGCAAGTTTGGTACTAATGCCGTGCCCATATGACAACAGGAAAATGCAACCTCCCTTCCTGTAAGCTTTTCCAACCTGAAATGTGCCACTCATCAGTTCAGGAAAGACAGTGCTATAACTTATATTGCCAGGCACACCACCTAAAGGGTACAAGACGACACAGAACATCCAGACCATGGGAAAACCTGGGTAGCCAAAGCCACACCAGAGAGAGGTTTTTTAGCTCCAGGAAGGAAAAAAGCTTGCAGGAAATGACAGAAATCGTACACCAACTGCAATAATTTCTGGAGTGGAATCACAGTCAATGGCCTCCACTCCAGAACAACAGATATTAGTGCCACGAAAAAAAGACCCCCCCCCCCCATACCACCAATTCGACAACATTCATCTTTGCAAATATACAGGGTCTAAAGCCAGCGACAAACAACAAAATACCTTACATCCATGGACTGCTTACAGAGTCAAATGCAATGTTTGTGGCTTTCACAGAGACCCACATAAGGGATCACTTGAACAATGAAATATGGATCCCGGGCTACAACCTATACAGATGTGACAGAGTGAACTGGCAGAAGGGTGGGGGGTTGGCCTGTATATCACAGAGTCACTTATATGCTCAGAACTACTAAATGCCTCAAATGATGCAGTTGAAGTTTTAGCAGTAAAGATTGAGAATCAAAACCTGGTCATCGTGGTTGTATACAAGCCTCTGGATGCAACGTCCCAACAATTCCAGGAACAGCTTCTGAAAATTGACCACTGTCTGGAAAACCTTCCAGCTCCTGCCCCCAACATCCTGCTCCTGGGGGATTTCAACCTAAGGCACCTAAAATGGAGGAATATTGCAAATAATGTGGTAGCAGAAATAACACCAGGAAGCAGCTCAGATGAAAACTCGCACACACACGAGCTTTTAAATCTCTGCACCAAATTCACCTTAAACCAGCAAATAATAGAGCCTACAAGATTGGAGAATACGCTGGACCTCATCTTCACTAACAATGATGATCTGATACGAAATGTCATCATATCAAAAAATAATATACTCAGATCACAACATAATAGAGGTCCAGACATGTATGCGGGGGGGCCCCAAACCGACAAAATGTGATCAGTCACGAGGGAGCCTTCACCAAATTCAACTTCAATAACAAAAACATAAGGTGGGACCAAGCCCTAAATGATATAAACTGGGAAGATAGCCTAAGCATCACAGATCCTAACCTATGTCTAGAACAAATTAACTCTGTGGCACTTGAGGTATGCTCAAAGCAAATTCCCTTAAGAAAAAGGAGAAGATGTAAACTAGAAATAGAAAGGCGCTCCCTATACAGGCAAAGGCAAAGAATAACAGAGCGGCTACAAGAGGCCAATACAGTGGTCCCTCGAGTTAAGAGCACCTCGGAAATCGTACAATTATGTAAGTGTATTTTTGTAAGTGTATTTTTGGTGTTCTGAAATGGACTAACCTACTTGCCATTATTCCTTAAGGGAGAAAATTTGTTCGGTAATGGCACTTGAGCAGCCTTCTGGAATGAATTATGCTCTTAACTCGAGGGTAAACTGTATATCTGAAATACGTAGGGCGACACTGGTCAGAAAAATAGCAAACATCGAACTAAAACTAAAGGAATCTTACAGGAATCAAGAAATGCAGGAAGAACTAAAAGCCATAAATGAAACTGAAAGAAACCCAAAGTATTTCTTTTCTTATACCAAATCAAAGTCGAGAACAACATCCAGTATTGGGCCCCTACTTAAACGGGATGGGTCCTACACAGATGACAGCAAGGAAATGAGCGAGCTACTAAAGTCCCAGTATGACTCAGTTTTTAGCGAGCCGCTAACCAGACAGAGTCGATGACCTAAATAAATTTGTTATGAGAGTGCCACAGAACTTTGTAGACGCAAACCTATCTGACATTATCCTGACGCCAAATGACTTCGAAAAGGCAATAAATTACATGCCCAGGCCCAGACTCGTGGAACTCCATGTTCATCAAGAACTGCAAGAAGCCCCTATCACGTGCTTTTAACATCCTATGGAGAGGGAGCATGGACACTGGGGTCGTCCTGCAGTTACTAAAAACAACAGACATAGCCCCACTCCACAAATGGGGCAGTGAAGCAATAGCAAAGAACTATATAGACCAATAGCACTAACGTCCCATATCATAAAAATCTTTGAAAGGGTTCTAAGAAGCAAGATCGCCACTCATCTTGATACCCATCAATTACACAACCCAGGGCAGCATGGGTTTAGAGCAGGTCGCTCCTGTCTGTCCCAACTACTGGACCACTACGACAAGGTTCTGAATGCTCTAGAAGACAAACAGAATGCAGATGTTACGTATATACACAGACTTTGCAAAAGCCTTTGACAAGTGTGACCATGGTGTAATAGCACACAAAATGCGTGATAAAGGAATAACAGGAAAAGTTGGTAGATGGATCTATAATTTTCTAACAAGAACACAAAGAGTAGTAATCAACAGAGTAAAGTCTGAGGCGGCTACTGTGAAAAGCTCTGTTCCACAAGGCACAGTACTCGCTCCCATCTTGTTCCTGATCCTCATATCGGACACAGACAGGGATATAAGCCACAGGGATATAAGCCTTCCTTTGCAGATGACACCCGAATCTGCATGACAGTGTCCACCATTGAAGACACTGCAAGACTCCAAGCAGACATCAACCAAATCTTTAAATGGGCTGCAGAAAATAATATGAAGTTCAATGATGAGAAATTTCAATTACTCCGATATGGAAAACATGAGGAAATTAAAATTTCATCGCAGTATAAAACAAATACATACTTAAACATTACAAGTATATACAAGTTATTTTAAGATTGCCTGAAATGCTCTGCATAAGTAAGCAAGTTTATTTAGGTACAGGTACACAGGTACAATTATCATACATAATAACATGTGTAAATTACCTAGGATAACCAAAAAAAATAAGTCAAAGTGACATATTTTCATTAGTGTCCTTTTAATATCTTAATCTTTGAAGCCTAGTTGTAAGTTACAGTAGAAATCAGTCATGATTATATATAACCTTAAAAACTAAAACAGCTAAGTAACTCAACTGTGTGAAATATGTCAATAATATCACATTTTCTGCACAGATTGTAAACCATTATTTATAGAAATAAATTTTACTTACTTAAACACAGGGGAACCTTGAGGGTAGGTGGACAAATGTTTGAGAAGGGTTGGATTTGAAAGGTACCTGCAATATATATGGGCCAACAGGCTTGCTGCAGCATTCCTACCTTATGGAAGGTAGGTTATTTTAGGATGGATTTTGTGGCTTTTGTTTGGTTAGATTAAATTCTTTATCAGTAGCACAACAAAATATCTGAACTTTAAAACAACTTAATATTGTACAACTAAATCCATAATTATCTGCTGAGTAGCTGTCGTATATTTTCTGTCCTACACTCAATTGCCACTAGATACTGACTACAATGCAATTCAATTATTATTAAATTAAGGGTGAAATTAAATATGCTTCAGGAGCCTGTTTCTATTAAAGTGACAGCTTAACTTACAAGAAAATGATGCCAGCTACGTTTACCATACATCTATATTACAACAAATAATACGCTACAGTCACTGAAGAAAAAATATTTTTGAATACCATTAGATACTGAGAAATTATTTTGGGAAACTGTTTACATAAGTAGTAACTTTACACAGTTAAGCGAACTATTTAAGACGTTAAATAGCAAAATATCTTCGTACAGCATCATGGGTTATTTCTTCACACTTAATATTTAATGTATGTTTACAGTAGGGGAGAAACAAAATTAATTAGTTACCACTGAAAACACCATGGCACTGTATTTCTTATTTATCTATACACGACGACTTTTCTTGCACTTTTAACATAACTACAAATCTGAGAAAACTAATCGGTGACATGAACGTATCCGCATATAAATAAGAGGGAAGAAATATTAGGTAAATTTGAAATAGAAATGCGTCAAGTGTAGCAGGACACCGGGATGAGGCGACCCACCCTGGAGGATTAACGTGCAAGAACTGGCTATAAAAGATAGTAATGTCCATATTATCACATACAAATGTACAAGAGACTACACAGCACATATGGTGTACCTGTAGAACGGCTGACACGCTTCTCCCAGCCAGATGGCAGCTCAGTATCACCCATGATGGTGGAGACGGAGATTGTACAGCGTGTGAGTCGGCCGCTGCTGCTGCTGCTGCTGTATTGACCCAAACACTCCCTCTCCTACGTCTACTAAACATCTTTCTCTTATCTTTTAAGATAGAGATAATCTTTATTCAGGAAATCTACAAATGATTTTGCAGCTGTATTAATTTATACAGTGGTTCTGAAGGCATATGGATGTTTGAGGCATATAGTGGGGATAAATTATGCCTTTATTACCTAGCAAAGATCCATCACATGATGTGATCTTTAAATTTTTAACAGGGTGGACTGGTAAGTTAGGGAAAGACCTAGGTCGTATGACCCAAAGCTCCAGTGAGCGAGTCAATTGTAAGTTTTTTATTAGGCCTTCATAATTAAAAACCTTTACACTAGTTTTATATACAGTAGTAAATTATGTTTCAACCTAGAATAACCCATTAAAGTCCAAACTGTTGAATGACTAAGATCCATGTCAGAAAACGCTTATCCTGTTTCTTTATCCATGCATTTAAAATAATCATAAGTACATGATGCAACCGATACAGACCTGGTTGACATTATTGACTTATTTGATAGAAAACCCTTGGTTATGCAGAGCATTTCGGGCACCCTAAGTTAAGCTTATTCCCAAGATGCGACCCAGAACAGTATAATAATAATAATATTAATAATATAATAATATCTTTATTTACTACAAGTACATGTACATGGTATACAGGCCTAGCTGACATCAGTGACACTACTATGTATATAGAAAGTCCCTTGTTATGCTGAGCATTTCGGGCAGATTAGGTCAGTGTCCTAGGATGCGACTCACACCAGTCGACTAACACCCAGGTACCCATTTTACTGATGGGGAACATAGACAACAGGTATTTACCCATTTTAAACTGATGGGTGAACAGGGACAGGGACAGTAGGTGTCTTAACACCCAAGTACCTGTCTACTACAAGAAAGGGTAAGTAAGTTTATTTATGTATACACAAATACAGTTACATAGATTATCATACATAGCAGCATATGTGTAGAAAACCTAGGATAACCCAAAAAGTCAGACAGAGTGACTTATTTCCATTGGGGTCCATGCTGTTCCATGAAATTTGTAATCTGCCGTCTCATCACTCTTTCGAAGATTTTTATGATGTGGAAGTTAGGGCTACTGGTCTGTAATTTTTAGCTCTTGCTCTACTGCCTCCCTTATGCAAAGGAGCTATGTCTGCACTCGTTAAGGTCTCTGGTACCAATTTCACCTATATCTAAGCTCTTTCTCCAAAGAATACTGAGAGCTCTTGTTAGAGGTACTTGGCACTTTTTTATAAATTAGGTATTCCATGAATGTGGTCCAGGTGCTGAGTGGGTGGGCACAACTCACGAAATCACAAAGATACAGTT
Source organism: Cherax destructor (assembly GCA_009830355.1). Classification (NCBI taxonomy): domain Eukaryota; kingdom Metazoa; phylum Arthropoda; class Malacostraca; order Decapoda; family Parastacidae; genus Cherax; species Cherax destructor. Next base: position 57,512 of record WNWK01004413.1, on the reverse strand, counting down.
GCAAACAAACCATACCACTCGCCATGAGTTCAATCCCCACCCGTGGTGTGGTTTGGGTTGGCATGATTTCAATTTCTTTTTAAAAATCTATGGGACTGGTACCAATGTCATTTAGTTGGTCTGTGTGGTCTTCCATTGGAGTGAAAAAATGTTTCTGCATTCTCTACCCTGCTGTCATTTCGTGGATTGACGAATACCGACTCATACTATTCCTTAAGATTATTATCATTATAATCAAATAGAAGCGCTAAACCACTATTTCTTAAGAATTTCGCTGATTTCCTGTTCGTCAGTATACAAGTCTCCTCTCATTAATGGTCCAATTCTACAGGTAGTTCTTAGCTTGGATTTTGCATACGAATAAAAATATTTTGGGTTTCTTGCAATATCATGGATGTCCTTTTGTGCTTCTTCTGTTTGGAATAACATCCTAAAATTTTGCTCTAAATCAGTGATCTCTCGGCTAAGACTATCTTTCCTCCGTTACAACATGTTTATGTTTTTAAGCAATTCAGTAACCCTTTTTCTTCTTTTGTACCATCTCCTATGCTCTCTCTATATATATATCTTTGTTGGAAAATTTAATAGCCATCTACCCACTTGGTGCATTATTACACCATGATTGCACTTATCAAAGGTTTTGGCAAAGGCTGTACTTTATCTTGCACATATCCACAGCAAAATACACTTATTGATATCTGTGATTCTCCTTAATTTGCACATTACTAACCACAGCAAAATACACTTATTGATATCTGTGATTCCCCTTAATTTGCACAGTTCTAACCAAAATTCTAATACAACTATTGCTCCATAATACTTAAGCTAGTCATAAGTTTGCCTAAGATACTCCAATATAGAAACTATATTATGCCAATATATCACCTTTATCATTAGTATATAAACTAATTGCTAACTTTTTATACTAATTGTTAAATTCTCAATGTTTAAATTCCAGTACCTAAATTTTGTAAACCTAACCTAACCTTACAATCTGTATATCCATTGTATAGCTATTGAGTAAGACCTATCATAAGACTGCCTGAAAAGCCTAGGCATACCTAGGCATATTATTGGCCATCTTGTAATATCAACTTTAATGTATAACTATAAGTACCCCCCACCTTGTATTACATGAAATAAAGAATTTGAATTTGAATTGAATTGAAATTTGAATCTACATTTTGTTCGTCTGCCTGTGCATCCAAGGTCATGTACTTACCTAATTGTGGTTGCAGGGGTCGAGACTCAGCTCCTGGCCCCGCCTCTGCGCTGCCCGCTACTGGGTATCTGCTCTCCCTGCTCCATGAGCTTTATCATACCTCGTCTTAAAACTGTGTACGGTTCCTGCCTCCACTATGTCTTTCTCTAGACTATTCCACTTCCTGACTACTCTGTGGCTGAAGAAATGCTTCCTAACATCCCTTTGACTCATCTGAGTCTTCAGCTTCCAGTTGTGTCCCCTTGTTTCTGTGTTCCCTCTCTGGAACATCCTGTCACTGTCTACCTTGTCGATTCCCCGCAGTATTTTGTATGTCGTTATCATGTCTCCTCTGACCCTTCTTTCCTCCAGTGTTGTTAGTCCTATTTCCCTCAGCCTTTCTTCGTAGGACAGACCCCTGAGTTGTGGAACTAACCTTGTCGCAAACCTTTGCACTTTCTCTAGTTTCTTTATGTGCTTGACCAGGTGTGGGTTCCAGACTGGTGCTGCATATTCTAGTATGGGCCTGACGTACACGGTGTACAGTGTCTTAAACGAGTCCTTGTTAAGGTAACGGAACGCTAATCTTAGGTTTGCCAGTCGCCCATATGCTGCCGCAGTTATCTGGTTGATGTGTGCCTCCGGAGACGTGCTTGGCGTTATACTCACCCCAAGGTCTTTCTCCTCTTCCGAGGTTTGTAGCCTTTGTCTGCCTAGCCTGTACTCTGTCAGCGGTCTTCTTTGCCCTGCTCCGATCTTCATGACTTTGCATTTGGTGGGATTGAATTCGAGAAGCCATTTGCTAGACCAGATGTCAAGCTTGTCCAGGTCTGTTTGAAGTCCTGCTTGGTCCTCCTCCGATGTGATTCTCCTCATTAATTTCACATCATCTGCAAACAGAGACACTTCTGAGTCTATCCCATCTGTCATGTCATTTACATATACCAAGAATAACACTGGTCCTAGGACTGACCCCTGCGGAACGCCGCTCGTCACAGGTGCCCACTGTGATACCTCATCACGCACCATGACCCGTTGTTGCCTCCCTGTGAAGTATTCCCTGATCCATTCCAGTGCCCTTCCTGTTATACGTGCTTGTTCTTCCAACTTCTTTACTAATCTCATGTGAGGAACTGTGTCGAAGGCCTTCCTGCAGTCCAGGAAAATGCAATCAACCCACCCTTCTCTCTCTTGCCTTACCTCTGTTACTTTATCATAGAACTCTAGGAGGTTTGTTACACAGGATTTGCCTTCCCGGAATCCGTGCTGCCTGGTGTTTATTATCCTGTTCAGCTCGAGGTGCTCCACCATTCTTTTCCTGATGATTTTCTCAAGGACTTTGCACACTATACATGTAAGTGATACCAGTCTATAGTTTAGTGCCTCTTTTCTGTCTCCTTTTTTAAAGATGGGGACTACGTTGGCCTTCTTCCATACCTCAGGTAACTGCCCATTTTCAAGGGATGTGTTGAATATTATGGTAAGTGGCACACTCAGTACCTCAGCTCCTTCCCGAAGAACCCACGGGGAGATGTTGTCCAGACCCATCGCCTTTGAGGTATCAAGGTCACTGAGTAACTGCTTCACCTCCTCCTCAGTTGTGTGTATGCCCTCTAGCACTTGATACATCCCTTGTTGGTGGTGCACCCCATCCTGTCTACCCAGCTGCCTTGCTTCCTCCACTGTGAATACTTCCTTACTTGTGAGTTCCCCATCTTCTCTCCTCAGCCTTATCACCTGGTCTTTAACTGTTGTCTTCCTTCTGATGTGACTGTACATCAGTTTCGGGTCGGACTTAACTTTCGATGCTGTGTCATTTTCGTACTGTTTCTGGGCTTCCCTCCGTACCTGTGCATACTCGTTTCTGGCTCTTCTACTAATCTCTTTGTTTACTTGGGTTCTTTGCCTTCTGTCATTGTGGTCCGGTAATTGCGAGAAGCAGGAGCAACCTGCTCTACACTTATACTGCCTTGGATATATCTATTTCCCCAGGCAGTATGCCTTCCGAACTTCACAGTATACCCTTCGCCTTTGCCTGTAGAAGGAACATCTCTCTCTTCCTAGCTTATATTTTCTTAGCAAAATTACCCTCCAGATTTTTTCTCTTCTCACCTGAGCTGACAGACACCCTTTACCTTCATTTGGCTTCGGTGTCCAAATTGGATTATGTACACCAGGTGTACTCTTTGACTACTTTAGCTTCTGTCTAAATGCTGTGTGTTGACTACAGTCCATGTTTGTTTATACTTAGGGTCACATCAAAAGCCTATACTGTATGTGGGGCCACATATTCCTTTGCAGGATTGCAACAGTATCCACTTCTTCATTACTTAAGTTTCCATGATATGTGTAATCCGCAACCTGTAAGTTCACATAAATGTTAGCAAATGCAATAATTTCTGTAAATTCCCTTCTTATTACAGCCTTTTGGTTTCTGCATTCAGTCCCTTGTAGCTTACGTTTCTGTTCTTCATAACTCTTTACATATTACACCCATTTTAGAAAAATCCTCATGCATCACATCTGCCCCTTCTTAAAATCCTTCCCAGGTCTTTTTCTTCTTTGCGTTGTCTTTTCTTTGGTGAGCATTTATAATTACGCTGATGCAGCTGGGCATCCTTTAGTGGATACACTGCTGTCTTTCCTGATCTTACCTTTCACTGTCACTGTTGTCTGTAACTTCATTGCAGCTGTGTATGCCCTACTTGTCACATTCATCCATACTTCTATCTAATCATCTTTTGCATTTGTTATCACATTAGTACATTACAAGTGATCTAATCTCTTGACTCTACCCTTCCTCTTGTGCTTCATTTGGCTCCACTACTTCTTCAACCAAGTGAAAAAAAAAAGATTTTTCTTACCCATTTGACTCTCTGGATTTTACTTTAATCAAGGGGAAGTGCTAAACCCATAGTACCTGAGAAATGGCAGGCATTCAGGTTCAATCCAAGGTAAGGAAGGAGAAGTCCACTTCCTTGGATCAAGGGCCCCTCACTAGCATCAAAGCACCTTCCTTTAGAGATTGACATTCTGGAAACAAACTTGCATGCTTCTCTTTAAATTTCTTGCAGGTGGTTGTCATTTTTTTAGACTATTATCTAGTTTTTGCCCATCTTTTGTATGAACTCTAACAACAATGTTGGTCTGCACTGATAACCAACAGTGTCCATTAAAATAATGTAATGCCCTTTCTAACATTTTTGGTATTCATAGGAAAGTCCTCTGGTTTTAAGAACATCTTAAACTGGCTTGAGAATTATTATTCTCAGATAGGCAGACTAATTGTTCCTCAAGGGTCAATACTGTACCATGATAGTCTTTTTATTAAACATGTTTGAGGGTCATAAAACCTAAACAGCTTCAAAATCAGTACAGTACTTTTAACAGATAGCAGTTTTTTTTTTTTTTTATATCCTTAAAGGTTAGAACCAACATCAAATACAAAGCTTCAGAAACAGACCCAAGCAGATATACATGTGTGAAAGGACTTAGAGATAATTTAATAACAAGTATTGATTTCAAAGCAGTTTTCAGCTTTATTTCATATTTATGCACAGGGAAGCCAGAATGAAAATAGTGCATTATTTCTTAAAATGTGCAATTTTAATCATTTTTCCATGTCAGTGGTCCTCAAATGATCCTAACTGTTCTTGATGAAAATTAGTTACAGTATAAAAGAACAGTGGTATAAAGTTTATCAAGAAGTAAAAATTATTTACTAAAATGTTTCCCTAATTTTTTTTTTTTTCAACAAGTCGGCCGTCTCCCACCGAGGCAGGGTGACCCAAAAAGAAAGAAAATCCCCAAAAAGAAAATACTTTCATCATCATTCAACACTTTCACCACACTCATACATAATCACTGTCTTTGCAGAGGAGCTCAGATACGACAGCTGTGAATAGTCCCTCCCAGCTGTCACTATCCCAGACCCCTCCTTTAAAGTGCAGGCATTGTACTTCCCATTTCCAGGACTCAAGTCCAACTAAATGGATAAGGACATAAATCAATAAGATCATACAGTACATTTATTAACATATCCACAGTCAACCATCAATGATTAAGATAATACAGATCTTTTACTTACCCAGGGGGTAAAAAATACTTAGGGACATTATACACATTGAGCCATACACATTCTATGGTGATGACTCAATAAATTGTAATAACATCATTGCAAACAAGTCACAGAATGGGCAGAGACCGAACCCAAGGCAAGAGAGTTTTAGGATTTGTGTGTCATGGGTTTGAGCCCAACCCGTTCTATGATCTACATCAGCAAAGATTTTCAGCTTATGAGGGAAAATGCTAACTACACACCTGCAGACTTTAATATTTCTTTAAATGACTAATTGATTAAAAAGTGCACACTTAAAATACATACTGTAATCAGAATAACAGATAAAATTTTAAGAATCCAAAATAAGTGAGAAACCATTTTAAAGAATATAATGGAAAAATAGGTGTTTTGTTAAGTCTTCTATAATAAAATTTACGGGATTTACATATCCTTATCCTGCATGTCATAGGCATGGCACAATGCTATAATTACAAAAGTAAAATTTACAGTACTATATAGCATTTACAGAGTAATATACCAGTAATTACAGAAGATTTATGGCAGAAAAATGTCACATAAATAATTCAAGAAATTGCTATACAGTTCAGTAAAATAAGCTACCATGAGTGATCAAGCAGAGATACCATAAGAAAGGTACAATATTGTATTGTTAAAGTAACTTAAAAGTAAGCTGGAGCAAAATGAATTAAATATTATCTAGAATTATTCGAACCATTATGGTAATAATTTAAAATTTGGTTAAATTAAAATTAATTTAAAAATTGATAATATAATGAGGTAGCAATAGCATGCTGGGAAAGTAGTCCTAACAGTTGTAAAAATCAGATGTACATTATTCAAACTTCAAGCATGTAAATGATATAGAAGTAATTTGATTGTTGTTTTTGTTATTAAGTCTTGTTATTGTGAACAGACCTTGAGAGGAAAACTGGAAAACACTGAACAAGATACGTACAAAATCTCAAAATAATAAAATTTAAGCTTAGTTCCAGTATTATATAAAAGGAGCAAGAGGCTGCATGACCTCTTGGTTCTACAATTTCTCCATTTCTACACTAATAAAAATATGGATATAAGGAACGTGTTTAGATGAAATTTTACACATTCATATATAAATAATTCTTAGGTGGGAAGACTTTAGTTTCTTTCCAAGGTTTTCCATAACTATTTATACACTACTGCCATTCAATAAGAAGGCATGACTTTGAAAAATATATATATGAGTATCAAGTAAAAAAAAAATTGGCTACGTTTGCATGGAATGGCTATGGCCAAGTCCAAAATGGTTATGTAAGATTTAACTGGATTAAATTCTGAACACAAGAAACTAAGCTTAGCTTTACCCAACTTCTTTAACCTAACATTAAATTATCTTTACTTTTTTAGTTTATTAATTGTTTGGCACTATCCTGATCATAGCTGTTATGGATACATGTATGGAAATTCTGGGTGCTCTACAGCTGACTCATTATTCACATGTAACATATTTTAACTCAATAATTTTCTCCATTACATTTACCAAAAAAAACTAGTCTTAATGGAAAATAAAGTTGTACCCCTACCTGAAGTGAGTTCCAAGCCAATGCCCTCAAAGCCCAGTCCCAGTCCAGGCCTCACAGTGCAGGACCTGATCAACCAGGCTGTTGGTGTTAGTTACACTTAGTCCAGCGTAAGCACCACAGTCCGACTGATCAGGAATTGACTTGAAAAACTTATCCAGTTCTTTCTTGAAGATAGCAAGGAGTTCGTTGGTAATCCCCCTTATATATAAAAGGGAGGACATTGAAAAGTCTTGGTCCCATTACACTTGTTAAGTTTTTCCTCATTGCACCTCTGCTTTTCATTTGGGGTATTTTACACCATCTGCCAAGCCCCTTACTTTCATGGGGAACAATTTGAGTAAGCAGATTTTGGACCATTTCCTCAATAATTTTCAAGGTGTATTTTATAATGCGCCACTCTCACTTAAGTTCTAAGGAGTACAGGTCAAGAAACTTGAATCGTTCTCAGTAATTTAGGTACATACTTAATTGACTATGCAAGCAGTGAAGGTTCTCTGCACATTCTCCAGGTCAACAGTTTTGCCTGCCTTAAATGGAACTTTTAGAGTACAGTAGTACCTAGAGAGAACTTGAAGAGTATCATCACTGGTTTGCCATCTCTTATTTTAAAGGTTCTAGCTATCCAGCCTATCATTTTCCTTGTGGTTGTGATTGTGACACCTCGAAGGTGAGATCTAATGTAATCACTCCTGGGTTTCTTACATTAGTCTTATGCTCTACTGAGTGGTTTGAGTTTGTTTTATACTCTGTTCCAGTCTTTATTTCCTCAATCTTTTCATAACAGAGCAACCAAAACTTGTCTTCATTAAACATCATGTTATCAATGGCCCACTGGAAGACTGTCAGCTTGGAGGTTTGCTGTGTCCTCAATGGATGACACTTTCATACAGATTCTAGTATTGTCTTCAAAGGATGATATGGTGCTTTAATATATACCTGTCTCTGGTGGACATGAGAATGAGAAAGAGAATGGGGGCAAGTACTGTGCCTTCGAGAACAGATCATATCACTATGGCAGCCTCTGATTTCACTATTACACTGAGTTTTATTTGCTTGAAAAATTAAATATCCATCTGCCCACTTTTCCAGTTATTCCTTTTGCATGCCTTTTGTACACTATTTCACCAAGATCATACTTATCAAAGACTTTAGCAAAGTCGATGCTTACTACATCTGCATTTCGTTTGTCTTCTAAGACCATGTCATAAGGGTTCAGTAGTTACAAGCGGTAGTAGCGAAGTAGTGAAATGCTCTAAACCCGTGTGCTGCCTTGGGTCATGCAGATTTTGCAAATCCATGTAGTTTGCAATCTTGCTTCTTCAACCTTTTTCAAAGATATTTATAATGCGAGACGTCCGGGCTATTGGTTTATAGTGCTTTGCATTTGCTTTGCTGCCACCTTTGTGGAGTGCTCTTTTTAACAACTGTGGGATGACTTCCCCCATATCTAGGCTCCCCCAAAGAATATTTAAGGCACATGATAACCAATGACTAGTCAATGGTTCTTCTTTTCTAAATGTACAAACCACCTCAACAACCCCTCCCCAGCCCTCTGGATAATACTTTTAGTAACCCTGCACTTCCTCCTAATCTCTAGGCTACAAATTTTCTGCATAATATTTACACCACATGCTGCCCTCAGACACGACATCTCCACTGTCTCCAACCTCCTCCTCGCTGCAACATTCACAATCTATGCTTCATCCCTTTTTTGCCTTCATGAATTACATTCTTTGTCTCCACAGATGCCTCAGTACAAAATACAGTGGACCCCCGAGTAACGTAAAAACTTCATTCCAGAAGCCTGCTCAAGTGCCATTACCAAACGAATTTACTCCCTTAAGGAATAATGTCACGTAGGATAGTCTACTTCAGACCCCCAAAAATACACTTCCACAAGCACTTACAATATTATACTTACATAACTGTACGATTTCCGGGGTGTTCGTTACTCAGGGGTCCACTGTATATAAATATACATGTAAAAATATAAATATATAAAAGTTGACCATGAACTGAACAATGTTTGGAGGCTTGTAGAACTACATATGTATTTTACCTGTGCATTACTATACAGACAGAAGAGATTCATTAAATTTAAAGTGTATGATATGAAAACAAAAGTTTACTTAATTTTTTAAATCTTACCTAGAGCAACCAAATTAATCTTTTGAATATTAAATACATGTATAAGAATGGTAAGAGGCACCACACTGATTCTAAGTTATAACATCCAAAAGCCCCCAAAACACATCTGACAAACATTAATAAAATGACATGCAAAGTTAGCTATTCACTGGCCAACATAATCCATGGTGAAACATGCCATTTTTAACATATGGCATTGTTCATGAAACAAAAATGTTTGTATACTTATGTCTAGACCAAAGCCCACTGGTTAAATGAAAGTTTCAGATTAGAGCAATTGATTTAATTAAGCAGTTCCCCTCAAGGAAGGTTCCTTGATGCTGGTGAGGGGCTCTTGATCTAGGGAATTGGATCTGTGCTCCAGTTCCCTGAATTAAACCTGAATACCTTCCACATCCTCCCCACAGGCGCTGTATAATCCTATGGGTCTAACGTTTTTCCCTTGATTATAAGAATAAGAATAAGAATTAAGCAGTTAAACTGCCTTTTCTTTATTTTCAGCTGATACACTTGGTGAATATATTGAAGGTCCTTTTATCAGATTTCCAACTTTCTGATTTTGTGAGCCCTGGATGGATAACATACCAAGTATATGACCTTGGTTTTATTAGTCTTCAACTGCAATGCATAGAACTATACAGTATTTTTTGTTTCATCCTTTACTTTCATATTACTGTAATAAAAAGATTTTAATATATTTAATATTAAAAATATTTATACAGTGGACCCTCGGTTAACGAATACCCCGGAAATCGTGCAATTATGTAAGTATAATTTTGTAAGTTCTTGTGGAAGTGTATTTTTGGGGGTCTGAAATAAACTAACCTACGTGAAATTTTTCCTTAAGGGAGTAAATTCGTTCGGTAATGGCACTTGAGCAGACTTCAGGAGTGAAGTTTTTACGAAACTCGGGGGTCCACTGTATTATTGTTTAAAAATAAAAAATGGGATATGCCTATTCTTCCCATTTACTTCACTAATATTTTGCTTAAATAACAAAAGTTTTTGATTATATGACCTACTTAGTGTCAGAAAATAGGACCATTATTGTATGCCAGTCTATCTCTAAAATTTATCAAGGTTATAAATCTTTCTTCTTTCAACAAATCGGCCATTTCCCACCAAGGTTATAAATATATGAGTCAAACAAGATTTGGAATTAAAAAAATGCACACAAAAAGCCCTCAAAGGTGTCCCAAATCTTATTGGTAAAAAAAGGATGGGATCAGTCACCATTTGCTTGCAAAATGCAAGCAAATGGTGATTGATCTAATATTTTATGTCAGATCACTCTTATTTATAGCGTTAGAAATGCAATCATGTCATAATCAATTTTAGAAATGATTTTTAATGTACTTTTTCAATGCTTGGTAAGGATTATTATTACACATATCACTGCTATGCTTTTTTTTCAGTTAGAAAGCAGTCTATTTTTTTTTTCATACCCTGTAGTAAACTATGAAATAATTATTGGCAAAATTAAGGAAATGAACATTTATTGTTCTAATTTCTTCATAAAAAAAATCAGAGCAGAAGTGTGAAATAGGGGATGGTCACACATGCAAGGTAGAGAAAACAGTGATAAGAACTACAGTAATGGCACTGTACTAAACACTTAACACAATTGATGCACATAATATACCATACTGTAGTAGTATGACAGGATTATTTCACTGCATGATCATTTGCTAATACTGTATTAACTGAAGCCAGCTTTTCATTATCAAAATTATACCACTAACATTTGAAAGGAAACTTGGGCTCTAAAGTTATAATACATATTTTCTAATCATGGAATGGCTAATGAAATACAGGACAGGAAGAGAGGGGCAAGTGACATGGGAAAAAAGGGGGAAGGAAACGAGAGGTAAATGCAATTCAAATATTTAAAAAGATACAAGGACCCCTTAAACTACAGATCAGTATTCCTTAACTGTTCAGAAACCCAATAAAATGGAAAGCAAGAAAAAAAATAAGACTAGTGGAACACTTATTGAACACAGAACTCGCTGAGCACCAGCACAACATCAGGAATAGGAAAGCCATGTCTAACATACCAAATTAATGGAACACCTAGAGAACACAGACCTCACAGAGCACCAGCATATCCTAATAAAAGTGCATGAGAGCAATAGTTTGTGTGCAAGAGACAGGGAGGAGAGAAATGGAATAAGATAAGTCAAGAAACAAGAGAATTGTTAAAACTGTTGCCTTTTGTTTATAAAGCATATATTTTGTTTGTACTATACTGTACTTATAAGTTCATTTTGTGACCATATTCTTTAGCCTTAAATTTACTGATATTTGTTAAAATTTATTCTTTAATTAACTTTAACAATCCAAACAACAATATCCTTTAAAGATAATCATAGGTCAGAAATACATACGTATTAAGAAATAGGAATACACACACAAACACATGGGGCATAATCTTTTTACAACACACAGAACAAGACAAACACCAGCCAGGTGTTTATTTTCAATGTCAACATAATGTGCTTGACTGCACAAACATAAAGCATGTCACCTTTATCATATCATGTCTTTAGCATGTTTGGTCTTATTCATAAACATTTCTGACTGATGTGCACTCATACAAATTACTCCACACTACCTTTATTTTCTAAAAGTATACATCATTGCAGACAGACCAAACATAGATATTTTTTTCAACGAACTGACCATATTTCACCAAGGCAGGGTGACCTAAAAACAAAATTGCAAGTTTTCCTTTTTAAATTCGGTAATTCAAGTACGTATAGATATCTAGTGTATATTCTATTCAAAACTTACTAGTACCAAGGATGTACTGAGTAATTGTAAATATATTTTCACAATTCAAATTTCACTTGCTACTTCACTGAAATGTTAAGGTTTAAAGTATGTATCTCAGTTAAAAAACACAATCATTCATATTTTAATATGATAGTTCTTAATTAAAGTATCTTTAAAATTTTAATTTTAATAAAATACACTTGATTGTCAGCCAATAAAAGAATATATATAAATCTGAAAATTCTAATTCTTCCTCCTATACCTATTGTGTAGCACAAAAATAAAAAATATGCATAATATCAATACAGTAATGGCTTTTTAAAGTTGTCTTCTTTAAGGGAAACAGTGATGATTACTCAAGAGTTACAACATGTATTTCAAACATTTATAAGTTTTAATCTTTATGCAATTCCTCATTTTCTATATTACACGTATTTCCTTTAGTACGTATTTAGCATTCTCTAGTATTGTGAATATAATTTTTTTCACAAGGCACTTTCTTTACAATAGTGTTCTATATAATGTCACTTACCCTTGTCTGATATTATTTTTAACTTAAAAGTGCATATGAATTACTGTACCAATATACATAATTCGTCTCCATTATTTATTCATATGATCTCTTAATTTTCTTCTGAGAATTTTCCCAGCAGGTGATCGTGGGACAGCTTCAGTAATCTCTACTCCACCTCTCAAGCGTTTATGAGGTGCCACCCGTTCTAATTAAGAAGAAACAGATTACTGT